>JAXCHO010000234.1:1965000-2035000 GCA_036630365.1 Acanthiza pusilla | reverse complement strand
AAGTTTCTTTAAAACCACCCATAATAACAAACAAACTTTGTGATCCCAGACTGTAGACATATTTTTTTTCTGTGAATTTTTCTTTACTACTTCAGCCTCCCTGCTGTTAATTTCAGCCTTTTAGGGTTTTTTGATTATCATTTAAATTCTGGGGTCAATGTAACATGAAATTATTCACCTGTCAGAAACATTTTAGCCGGGAGCTGTGGCAGCAGCTGCCCTGGGTGTTTCTGGAGCAGGACAGGATGTGATTTGTCCTTGCAGCTCCACCTGGGTGTCTGCAGGAGCTGCTCTTGCTTGGCTATTTCTTCTGGCTTCGAGCATCTGGAAAACGGGTGCAAGTGCTCTCCCCTCCATGCGTTTGCCATCACATCTCCCTGAAAAGGGCTTTTGTCAGGCTGTCAAAATACATCTTGTCCAGTGCCAGGTGCTGGTGTCAGGGCTGCGAGGTGAGGCATGAAAGTGCCTGAGTGTTTCCACCCTTCCACCGAGGCCCAGCCTTGTGGCACCCTTTGGACAGCTTGAAAGGGGCACAAATAAGAATGCTGAGCAGGATTGGGGGTGTTTTTCCCTTCTCTCTCTGCCCGTGCTGAGGACAGAACACACTTGTGATTTCCTGTCAGCTTCTCCCGGTACTTGGAGGACTTGCTCACCTTGTTTCCTCCCCCAAGCAGAGTATCGTGCCCTTGGTCCTTGGCTTCCCAAGCAAGGCAGAGAAGACGTCCACATATTCCCTACACCATTTTTCTCTTTAGTGGATATTAGCAGATGTGCTTCCAGCAGACTGGCTAAGCACAAACAGGCTTTTAGAGTGACAGGTTCATGAACCAGGGCTCCGCTGGCGCTCGCGTACCCAGCTCCCCTCACCACCCTCGCCGCGCCCCAGCCCTCCACACCGCGCCAAGCCGCGGAGCCTCGAAATCTCCCTCTCCCAAGCTCCCCAGGGTTTCTCCTGATTGATTTCTTTTTTTTTTCCTCCTTTTTTTCCTCCTTGCTGCCCACTAAGCGATGCCTATAAGCGCCTGTGCCGCGGCGCCGGTGCGGGGCTCACTTGCTGCTCCCAGATAAGCGCGCTAATCCTTTGTCTTGTGCGGCGGGATAAGACACCAACCCTTGCACAGCCCCGCGCCGTTTGTTCGAGTTGCTTTTGCAGAGCTCTAGCAGAGCTCTCAGAGCATTGGGTCTTGGCCCATTGCCCCTGCTAGGCTGCTCCCTTAATGGATTAGCCGGACTTCAAGGAAAATCCCGCTCTAACAATAGCGGGGAATCGTGTGGTCCTTGGTCTACCTAAGGAGAGGTGCCAACAGCATTTTCTGCTACAAGCGAATCTGCTCAGGCTTTTTGATCCGATTTCTCTCTTCTTGATTTTGATATCTCTACAAAAGCCTTTGCAGATGGGAAAGGGAGAAAAAAAAAACAAACCCCGAACACACCAGCCAAGCCACCCTCAGTTTCTGCTCATTCTTTTTTTTTTTTTTCCCAGATTTCCCCTCTTTTCTTTCCCCCCCTCCCTTGAGCCGCTGAGGCGGCCTCATGGAAGAGAAACGAAATCGCTCTCCTCTTGCTTTGGGCTGTTTTTCATCACTTCTTCTGTGCTTCCTGACCCCAAAAAGCAGGCTTAAGTTGCTACATTCCTCCTCCTTCACCATAGCCAGAGACACAGTTCTCCTCGTTTCAGCAGATGTGCCAAAGGTACTCTGCTCTCCCTCGGGCATAACTTCAAATTTTGGCAAATGCAAAGCTTGGATGCAGTCCAGGAAAATGTTTTTGTCTTGAAAAAGTGCTTTTGTTTTGTTTTGTCTGAGAAGTAATTTATTTGAGCTTGAAATGTTGTTTGAAACATATTGCTGAAACTCTTAGAAATCCGGAGTTTTCTTAATTTTTCAAGGGAGCTCTCACTGAGCTCCAGATGTTTTGCCACTGACCATCAGCTCTGGAAATGGGTAGCCAAGCAGGGAAATTATTATTCCTCTCAGCCTTATCTATACCAGAAGGCACAAGCAGTGACACTGAAAAAATGTCAATTAACCTGCACTGTCGGTAACCTCAGAGGCTTCTTTTTACCTGGAAACTTTTTTTTTTTTTTGTGGAAAAATTTCCATATGTGTGCGTGTACAAGTCCGGGTGTGCACTTGAGCAAAGCCGTGGATGTGGTGCTGGAAATCCTGCTGCCTTTGGTCAGCTTTAGAGGGAACTAAAGCCCAGCTGTGCTCACAGTCAGGAGAATTCAGCAGGGCTAACACACATAAAAGCAGACACGAGATCCTTCATGTCTCAGACCAAGCAGCAGGCGTGCTTTGGGTCTTGCAAAAAAAATACTGGATTGATGTGAAGCTCTGTGATGGTGAAAATATGTGGGATTTCTGCCACCTGCCCTTTGCATCCATCCTGTATCCTTCTCAAGTCAGCTCATAACCGATTCTTCCCGAGCTTCCAGCTGCTTGGCATTTCTTGTGTAAAATAATTAATGATTATGGGGAATGGAGAGATCAGCTATGGGATAGTCAAGCCTGGTCTTGGGCATTGGTATACAGACACTTGTGTGCAGTCAGGGCTCAGCAGCAGTGTCAAAGGGGGGAAAAGATGAATTATAGGGAGAAATACTAGGAAAAATAGGGGAAAAAAGAGTCTGTAGGATATTTACACCTGCAGGACTTCCAGCTGGGTATGGAAAGAGGATACAAGGAGGGTCAGAGGTGGCTCCTGCATGGGGACAGAGGCATGAGGACTCTGGGCCAAAAAGTTATCAGGGGAGGACAGTTTATGACTCAAATCCATGGGAACTCAGAGCATAGCTGTAGGAAACCTCGCTCCCTGCTCCAGCTCTTCCAGCCCTCCCTGGGTGTGGTCTCTGGGAGCTGAGATGGACCTTTGGACCAATCCAGGATGGCAAATCCCACGGGATCCTCGTGCAGTTGAGTTAATTCTAGAACCACAGAATTGTTTAGGCTGGAGAAGCCCTCTAAGATCCCTGAGTCCAACTCTTATCCCAGCACTGCCAGTCCATCACTGAGCCACGTCCCTGTGTGCTTCAGTTCCCAGCAGATGCCCAAATGGCAGGAAATAAAAACATAAGAAAGGACAAAATGTTGTATTTTGGGACAGCATTTCACACACTGATGTTTTGAGCCCTTAGAAAGCCACGTGGGGTGACAGTCTGCCCTGGAAATGCCAATTCCCTGAGCTCCAGGCCCACTGAGACCCCAAACATTGCTTCCTTCACCATCAGGGCGAGCAGGGAAGAAGCCGCTGGTTCATCCTTGGTTTGAGAGGTTGCAGTACAGCCCAGGAAAGCTGCTGAGAGGCTGACCAGGAACATCTGCTCCAGCTGGCTGCTTCCAAGCCCGTGGTCCCCTCGGGTGGCTTTGAGAGTGACGTGTCCTGGAATGGTGACTGCCTGAGCTCGTTGGGTTTGGCTCATTTTGGATCACAATCCAAAAATTAAGGCACAGGGAAACTGGGCAGAGGCTGGTTCAGTGTGTTGTTGAGGTTTTGATGCTTTGGGTCCAGTGAGTGGATATTTCCTGGGAAAACAGTTCCATCAAAAAGCATCCAGCATCCTCTAATTTTACACCAAAGACAAGACTCAGGAAAAGCCCTTCTCTAAACGATGGGAATCGGATTGTACTAAAATGAGGAGAAATACCGATGATAATGCTCCTCCATTGCATGTTGTGCCTCAGTCCCAAGTCCCTGCCTCATGTCTGACTATGGAAAGGTAATTTTGAAGTGCAGGAGCCTGGACAGAGCCCCCACCTGCAGGGATAACAGGACAAGGGGCATCAAGACAACCATGTGGAATTGGAAAGATGAGACCCGGCCCACAGGACTGAGTTGGAAGGTAGCACACAGATATATCACAATTACGCTCTTCCGAGGCTGGAAATGCTGGGTAATTGTCTTTCCCTGCCAGTGTGCTCAGGGCACTTTGCAACAATAAATTTCACCAGGAGTGCTGAAGAACAGAAAGCACAATAACAGGAAACCTGCTGCTCCAGGAATGCAAGGAGACGGAGCTTTCGTGGAAAAACTGGGGTCTGGGCGTGCAGGGTGGTGGAGCCCATGGTTCTGCCTCGAGGCTGGAGCTCCTGGCAGTGGGTGTGGATGGGGAGAGGAGGCAGTGCCAGCCCACAGCCCCCGGAGCACTGCCCACCCTGCCCCTGCAACGTGGGAAAGCTCGGGGCTGAGCATTGATTTAGGGGAAGGACAAAGTTCTCTTTGCAGCCAAAACAAAATTGTGTGCCAATCAAAAAGGTGTGAGACAGGCTGTTGTTGACCTCTGGGGAGAATCAGAGGACAAAAACCCTTGGAAGGAAATTCAAAAATAACCTCCAGGGAAGCCAAGCACTGCTGGAGGTGCTGCAGCACCGCGGTGCCAGGACCTCTGAGCATCCACGCAGCCCTCCCTGGGAACACACCTCTAATATTCCATCCTGTGCTTAGAAAACATCTTCATCTTGCTTCCTAAGAGACAGCATGGGTTGAGATTTGAGAGATTCGGTGCCTGGATCATTGCAGACCCTCCTTTAGGGGGAAATCCACCTCCAGCCCTGCCTGAGAGAGGAGAGTGATCCTCTGTCTTTCCTCTTCTGTGTCCTCTCTCCACTCTCTTCTCCCCCCTCTTGTCTCTCATTTCTCCTCTCTCCTCTCTGCAGTGGGTGGTGAATGCAGATCCTTCCAGCAGGTGCCTGTTGTTTTTGAGGCATGTCCTACAGCAGGACCTTGATCTCACTGGGGCCTTAATAATAGCAAGATAGCAAGAATAATCAGAATATATTCCAAAGTGGACAGGAGAGGGTATTTGGCTCGTTTGCAATGGCCATTAGATAGCTGATACTTGCTGTGTTTGCTCTCTATGCTTCAGAGCCATCCATAATTAGAACATATTTTTGTAACCCTATCTTGGAGCAGATTTGATTTTTAGGAAGGAAAAATGTCACTAAATCATTATTATTCATGTGACAAATCCTGAAGGGTAAATTTTTTTTAAACACCACCTCTATCAGTCTCTCCCATGTCACCTAACTTTTATGCAATAACACTGTTCCCTTAGAGATACCGTATAAAATATCTCTCACTTCCCAATATTATTCATAGAATTCCCATTATAGAACATTGAAAACCCAGATTAGAAGAGTACAAGAATATTTTATGACCAGTTTGAAAATGCTGTTACTGCTGCAATAAATTAAGAAGTTAAATTACTCCCACATTGAGTATTGATATACTGTGCATGGCAGAAAAATTCCTTTGAAATATACTGTACAATACATATAGAGAAATTCCAGCCCCTTTGATGGCTGCCAGCAAAGGGGGTTGTGAGGACTTGGGGGTGGGGGATTGGGTTGCCAAGTTTGGTTTTTAAAGCAGCGGGTTGAGCAAAGGCAAAATCAGAACAGCAAAATTTTATACGGATAATTGGGAATATTGGGACGTTGCATTTAATGGCCAAGTCCCTCATTCTTCTCGCATTCTTTATGAACTCGAAAGACAGGATATTTTCTGGAGCAGCAGACCCAATTTGCTGTAATATAATTTTCTCTTGCTTATATCTGTGTGGACATTTATTTGTGGCCTTTACCTGACCACTGTGTTGTGTGATGTATATGTGTCTCTTTTATATTAGTTGGGTTTTGTTTGGTTTTTTTTTTTTTTTTTGGCTAAGTGGTCATTCAAACTCAAATCTGACTGCCAAGGGAAAAGCAAAAAAAAATTAGGAATGTTGGATCCAGTCTGGCTGATGAGATATAGCTGCTTTTAGACATAAAGATGCTCAACTAATTAATTAAATCAACTTTTAAGTTTTATTTCTAGTTGTTTGCATTATTGGAATGGTGTAAAGGCACCAGAACGTGCCAGATAATTTTGATGCAGGAATTTATGTGCACAAATTGTCTTTTTTTTTTTCTGCTTATGCAGCTTCAATTGTGAAGCATTGCACAGGGAGCTGCACTTATACAAAGTGTTTGTTACAACTTCAGGTAAGACCTGATCTTTCTCATTTATTTCCCTGTGTTGTCTGCTGGGCAAAACCCCCCATTTTATTAAGGAAAATAATTGGAGAGATTTGCCTGTTAGGCCAGATTGGCAACCAAACCACCTATTTTGCAAAAAATGTAACAAAAGAGCCCTTTTGCACATTTTGCAGAGGAATCCAAAGAGCTGCTGCAGGGTAAGCAGCTTATCGGGGTTTGCCAAGAGCCCGGCACATCCAGGCCTTGAGTTTACAATAATAATTACAGTGTATTTTGCTGATTGCAATGTTCTGGCCCAACAGGGCCTGTTTAACTAAGCTGGCCCTGGAACTGAGCACCTCCAAGTAATGTGATCTATTTATTAATGAGTGCTTTTTATGGGAGCGTCCATTCTGAGCTCCCTCGTTATTCCACAAACTGGGAATGGGCTTTCAGCAAGAGTCGTTTATAGAAAATGGAGCAGAGGAGTTATTTAAGAGCAGCACAAACCTCGATTAAGCTCTGGTGTGTGTTTTTAAAGGTTATTCTTGGAGGCTTCTCCCTCCCAAGGAAAGCGAGGCAATGAAGAGTAGAATCCGAGCAGAATGTTTTTCCCTAGATGCGCCAAAAAATTCACTCAAAGATCAGCAGCAGCTTTCTGTAAATCCCAAGCTTAAGCGTGCCTGTCGGACCCTTGACTTGGAGTTTCTAGGATTTCCTTGAGTTGGAGTTTCTAGGATTGAGCCCAGCCGGGGAAACGCTCAAACCCACGCGGATCCGGCGCCGATCGGGGCCCGAGCTCCTGCGCTGCCCACGGCGCCACGTCTCGGTGTACAATCATGTAGCAGATCATGTATTCATTTGTATTATTAAATAAAGCCTAACAGAGCTGTGGAGCCAGCCGAGCAGAAGGGATGCCCAGAGGATCATGGGTTCCCGGCATGCCGCGCTCCCTTGGAAAGGCGCTGACTCACTCCCCGAGCAATCAGCGTTGTGTGCCATTACAAATGGGCTGGTTAATAGGCCTGCATCCATTATCATTAGTGCATCTCAGCACGCAGGTACATGATGGGGCCTGCCAGCGCATTTGCTCCAGCTCACTGAGCCAGGGGCCATGCTCCATTGCAAATGAGGATGAGGAACACCTGCTCCAGGGTTTTTCGGCAGACCGGAGTCATCCTTCACATCTCATGCAACACTTGTTCTGTCAGAATGCAATGCTGGCACCGGCCGGAGCGGGGCTGTGCCAGGCGTCCGACTAAAGATTAGACACTTCCCTGTGGTCTCCTGCTCAAGTTCAGCTTTGAAATTTTTTTTCTTTTTTTTTTTTATTCAAAGAACGCTTTTAAAAATTTATCAAGTTCGTATTAGGCATTCAGTCATTATGTTAAGGGTTTAAAAATAAAGATAAAAAAAAAAGAAACTTTGCTTCAGAAATTAACTTTTTTTTTTGGCAATTAGAATGGCAGCATAAAATATTTATTGAGTCTGATAATTTTATTCACAGTGCTGAGTGCTGGCTGTTTGGATACATTTTTTGAGAGAGGTTTCATTCTTGGAAAATTGATTTTTTTTTTCCCTCCCTATTTTTCTTTCTGGCCTTCTGCAACTATTCCCAGTGTTTGTGGGATTTTCTTTTTAATTGTCTGCACCAGGTGACCCGAGATGTGATATTGGACACTAACCAAAAGGGGAAAAATATGATAAAATATTGCCTTCTCCAGGCACGTGTCTTTCCATCCGGAGGCCTCTGCTCTGGCTGCCCTCCAGAGCCAAGACAAAGGCTTTCCTCATCCTGCTCCAAAAGGCACAACTCTCGCTGCCAGCCCCAGGCTCGCTTGTTTGAGGCACTGCAAACCAAAATGAAGGGAGAAAAAGCAGCTGGAATTTGAAGAAGCCGCTCTTGAGGTTTGTAATTTACGCTGAAGGGCACAGTGAAGGTGGCAGCGTGTCCTTCTCCTCTCCCTGCCCTGTGTCACGGGGATTTTATGGGCACTGCTGGCTGCCAAAGCTTCTCAGCCCTTGAGAAAAAGGAACCTTGCAAGTGTGACCAGCTGGGGATGCTGTCGGACTCATGCACATCCCCTCATCCCAACGGATCACTTCCCGCCGGGAAGAGTCCTCCAAATCGCTCCCTGGGGTGACTGATGGTGATTGGCACATTGATGTCCTCCAGTGCCACGTCCCTGGTGAATGAGGAATCACCTTCTGAATCAAGGCTGGAGCCGAGCTGGGGCAGGAGGACAGTCCCTGCCACATCCTGCCCCTGCCAAAAATGCGACTCCAGCACTCACTCCTTGACCAGTGTCCTCCTTGTCTCCCAGGAAAACAGAAGGAATGGGAGTTGTCTGCCTCTCCAATATTCAGGTAAGGAAACCTGACTTGGAATAAGGCTTTAACCAAGAAATTCCTGTTTGCTTTTCATGCTTTTCTTTTTCTCAAGAGTTATTCCTTTGCCACCTTCCCCAGTCCTCCTGTCCACGCTGAAGATGCTTTTGTTTCTGCTTGCAGAGCCTCCAAGAAAATGACAACTATTTCAGCAGGAAGCCTCATCTGGTGGAATCCACAGTGATGAAATGATGCTGGAAGTGACAGAGCTGCTGGTTTGATGCTCTGCCAGGAAAGGGGAGTCCTCAGTTTGTACTTTGGGATCCCAAGCCTTATCTCTGCTTTATGCCCAGGCACTATCAAAAAAATGCTTCCCAGGATCCATCCTTGTAGCCATTATGAGTTTTGATGCTCAAATGAAATCTTGAACTCTTGTTCCTTAAGGTGTTTCTTGATCCCTCTCAGGTCTGGGTTCCCTTTTTATGATTTGATGAAACAAAACTGCTGCGGGAAGCACTGATGTGAACGATATGGGTTAGAGATTTGTGTTAAATTTCTGAGGTTTTCTGTATTTTCCATATCATTAAACAGAAATATTCTCATTTCTTCTTTTATTCTGGTTACTTCAGAAGGTGTTTTTAGGGCTGTCCTGCACCAAATGCCCTTGGATTGTTGCTGGAGATTTCTCTGCCTTCCCCAGGTCACTGATAGCTCAGTATCTTACACAGAAAAAAGTTTAAAAGTTTCAGGTCACTTTGTGTAAATTTTAGGGAGAGAACGATAAAAAATCTTCATCTTTCGAAATGCAGTTGTGGCATTTTTGATCTGTGATAGAGTTCAGCAAAATGAAAAAGGAAACAGTTGTCCTATGAGTTTGGAGGGACCATCCACCCACCCAGAGCTGTTGGGAAGTGCTGGAATCTGCAATAGGACCTGAGGGAAAATTATGAAAAGAGACCAAATACAGAGAAATCTCACACATTGCAATGGGAAATTTGGGAAGCAAAATACTTCCAGTTGCATTTAAGAGACACAAATTAGCATTTATCTTTTTTCCTTGTTTAAAGAATATTTCTAGGTCTGTGCCTCTTGAAGGATTTGGGTTTGATGAGGTTTTTGCTCATGTACTCTAAATGCCTTAATTTTAATTTCCATCCATCCACTGAGAGCTGCTCAAAGTTGATGTTGCTGCAACACTGGAAAAAGAGAGGTGCTGGGAAGGTCAATTTTCCACTCATCCAGGTCTGAAAATCCTGAGGAAAAGCTGTCCAGAAGGATGATAGCAATGCAGAATGTGTATGGTTGATGCAGGCTAGGTGTGGGGATTTTTAATTAGAAGCAAGAGTAGGAAAATTAGGTTTTGGGTTGGACTTTTCAAGGAGTAACTCTAGAAGGATGTCTGGAAGACTGCAGAGGAAGCAATCCCTCGGGATCAATCTGTAAGTCTGGGTTTGGGAGAAGGCAGAGTCAGGCAATGAGAGACAAGCCTGATAATTGTCTGGGGATGCTAAAAAATCTTGGTTTTCTTCTGTCGCAACAGAAATAAACAACATCTTCCTTTTTTTTTTTTTTTGTCTCCCCACTCCATAGGGAGTGCTGGGTACCTACTGGGACTTTTATCACACACTGCAGGGAAGAGCTCCAGAGGGATATATGGAATATTGTTACTGGCTTGGAGTGCAGTGACGCACCCTCGGTGCTCGGGAGAGTTCCTTACCCAGCACCCCAAAATCCAGGTGTAGGCACCACTCTGGGCCTCAGCATACTAAAAACCACCACCTTTCAAAGTTAATTATGCCACATCAACAATAAATATTTAAAATATATCCGATATAAATTTTTTTAAGCATAGCCTTGAAGCCCAGCGTGTGTTTACATGCTTTGCTGACTGAATAGACCTCAATATGTGTTTTTAAAATCCCAATCCCATCAGGATGTCAAGCAAACAAAACCTCTACCCACCTTCCATATACTTTAAATACACGGATGCTGCTGGATGTAGCTGCTAACTGGAGAAAGGGCTGAATCTAATTTGGATATTCCAAGTTTATGTAATTGCTAACCTCGTTTCTTGCATTGTGCTGCAGCCTCGCCCTGTGATGACCCATCCCTTCATCCCAGAGATGGAATGGCTGCATCCAGACGTGCCAGGGAGCCCTGGGCCCCTGATGTGACAGCCCAGCCCAGCTCTGAAACTGTGTCTCTGGAGGTGAGAGGCTCGTGCATTAACCCACTTGTGCTGCTACATTTTTAAAGCATTTTATTTTTAATATTGAAAAGAGGAAAATCATCCTATATTGGGGGAAAAAAACCAGTTAACATTACGGATTGATGTAGATGGCGCTGACAGAAATTCAAATATAAAGAGAACTTGGACTGGGCATATTCTGGTTTATTTTGGGGCTGGGCTGCTCAGCATCCTGTGGTTTTAAGGTTTGTTTAAGGATCTGGGTGCCAGGGCGCTACTATCCACTCCCAGTGCGAGAACACAATCTATTCTCATCCCCAAAAAAACCAAACTGAGATTTCAGCTGAAGGAGCACATTTCATGGGATATTTGGCTGGTTAACCCCTGGCTCCTCAGCTATTTTCCTGCACTTTCTCTCCTCCCTCCCCCAAAATTACATGGTTAAAGGACAGCCTGCAATATTTAATACCAGATTTCAGTGTTCTGCTCAGATTTTCCTATCACCTGTCCCTGGATGCTGTAATGCTGAAATATGGGGAGGGGATCAGTGGCCTCTTTTCCCAATTGTGGAGCAGCCTGGGTGCACCACCACCTCCTGCCCATGGCTTGACCAGCTCACCTGCTCACCTGTGCTGCCCCACTTTTCCCAGAGGAGAGTTTTCCCTGTGCCAGTGCAGAGCCCTGGGTTTGTGAAGCACATGGGTGGTGACAGGTCTGAGACGAGAAAACTCTTATTTATACATGCGGCCTCATCAGGATTTGTGTCAAAGTCTCCAGAGATGCCCTCCAGCTTCCTTAAATTTCATTTTTTTATAATGAAGATAATTTTGAGTTTTACAAGCACAAAAATGTCGAAAACTAATAAACATTTTATGCACGTGTCAAAAGATGCTTAAAAAGCAGCCAAACCATGGATTTTTCGACAACAGAGGGGGGATAACAACGAAAAACCCACAACGCACTCCTTGTTTGCCAAGTTCCTGCAGCCTGAGCAAATTTTTAGAGATGAGTTACAAACCTCAGATTAATGGAGCTTTAATGGAAGTGCTGACACTTCCTAAAGCTGGAGTAGCCCCACAACATCCCCACATCCCACTGCTGACCCCATCCCTCCTTCCCAGGATGGGAATAATGCAGCACTTGAGGGAATTAAGACTCGGGGGCTCCCGAGTGTTCTCGCCCTCCTTTCTTCTGCGAGCTCGCAGGAAAGGGATTTGGCAGGAGGATTTGGCAGCCTGGCAGCCCGTGGGGAAACAAAAAGAGCAGCTATCAGTGCAGAACGGAGCAGCCTTGGTGGCTGGTGGCCACCCAGCCCCGCTGGCCCTCGCTTCAAACACACGCTTTGGGCTTACGGTGGGGCTTAGGAGGAAAGGCTCTTACAGCACCATCCAAGGGCTGCAGATATCTCCCGTTGGAAATGCCACTTATCGATGTTTTGATGGTTTTTCGGGAGGTGTTTGCATCAAGTGGACGGAGTGGTTTGGTTTCCCAGTGTCGTTTTGTGCTGCAGAGATGGATTTGGGGTTGTGTGCCTGTGTACAGCCGTGCAGCTCTCTGCGAGGTAGAGCAGCACCTAAGTACAGCCTGGCTGGCTCACTTTTATCACCAGCTTTGCCTTGAAACATCCCATTTTAATAATCAAATTAGAGCCAAGGCAAACCTGCACAGGTGAGAGGAAATCTGTGAGCGTGATCAAAACCACATTTCTGATTCAGGACGAAATCGCAGGCTACAGGGAGGTACATCTGTAAATTATACAGGAAGCTTTCTTCAACAACTGATTCACCCTGACAGTTTTACTGGAGTATATGAAAATTAGTATTAAAGATGTGATATGTAGGCTTCTTTCCAGGAATTCCAATCTGGTTTCAATAAAATGAAAACACTGATTGGAAGTGAAGTTGCCTTCCGGTTTTGCCTTTGGCTATTATGTGTTCATTCGTGAAATGACTGAATTCCACAACTACTTTTAATATTCACCTTTTGAGTTCATCTCCTGTACTGGACACATTGGAATGATTAAAATAGCACTGACTCCTGAAGCCGGATTCTCTTTAATTTGAAACAGCCTGGGTGCCGAGGAGGGAAAAAAAAAATTAAAAAAAAAAAAAGAATGCTCTGTTAAGTCCATCCTTTCTTAGGATCCAGTTGCTTCAATGCCTGTTTAGGGTGGAATACTAATAAAGAAGAGGATGAAACATCCCTGAATAACTGTGGAAGAGCACAGTTCCGTGCTCCCCATCCCTGTCCCTGCAGGTTGCTGGCTGGAAGCTTTGCTGCTCTGATGCTCTGCGTGTCTCCGTGCCTTGGCAGCTCCTGGCCCTGCACATCAGTGCCACTGTGTGCTCAGCTCCTGCCAGGGACAGGGCCTGGGAAAAGGGGTGCAGAGCGGAGATTTGGGGCCAGCAGATGTAAATATTTAAGCTATCCGAGGTTTTGCAATACAAACTGTTGCCTTCCAACTTATTGTTCCAAACGGCTTTTGCATCCTGAACCTGCGGGAGTTCCGTGCCAGATGAGCAGACCAGCTTCTTGCAGAGCATGAGTGATTTTATGTGTTGAGGAGCTCGTAAAGAAATCCAAATTCCCTTGGATTTGCTAACACCTTCCAGACTAGGCTCGGTGTTTTGAGGCTGAATTGTCCTGGAGATGGAGAAACTGGATCTGCTGTTTTAGGGAGGTGCTGGCTGGAGGAGCCGTGGGGTAGAGCTTGGTGTGGCACCAGGGTGCTCACCTGGGCTGCCGTGACTTAATTGTAGGTGGTCACACAATTAAATCTGCTTCATTATTTTGCATGGAAAAGCTGGTGCTGGTACTGGTGGCAGTGACCCCCTCAAAAAGTTCCCCTAGGGCCTGTGTTTGCTGTGGGGCTTCCCTAAGGAGATCCCCACAACCCCAGAGCAGAGAGAAAACTACAGACAGTGCCATGGGGAGCAGGGAGTGGTACCCACTTTTGGGGGCATTTAAAGGGATGTTTTCTCCTCAGCACCACTGGAGGTCCCAGCCCCAGGACCCACCACACCTGACCACATCCACTGCAGACTAAAAGGACATCTATAATAAACAGGAATATTAAAAACTTTAGCACCTCTGTGGAACAAAGGAAAGCCCAGGGAAGTAATTTCAGCCTCTGTATTCAGTCACCTCTCTGGCAACCTCTGCAATGAGTATTCTGGCAAGTTATCTCGCTGAGGGAGAGCCTGACTTTCTGCAGTTGTCCAAGGCAATCTTTGATTAAATTTTGGATGCTGTTACTTAGACACCCGCTCCTGATGCACTTACCATATTTTGCAAAGAGAAGGTCTCTGTGAATTGAAAATTTCTGGTTATGTGCATTCAAGGTCATGCATAAAACAGCGTCTAGGATCATGGAAAGTTGAGGAATTTAATCAAAACGCTGCTCTATAGTTTGGTGTGTTTTGTAGGATTAGGAGGGGCACCAATAATGCTGTCAATGCAGAGCTCATTTGGACACTTGTGAATTATTGAGCTGCAGAGCAAACCTCAGCACAGCCTAAATCAACAGTTTTCCACAGTGCTGTTGGCAACAGAAGTTCCTGATGGTTCTTCTTCCACACTGGAGAGAGACAAAATAGCCGTAGCAGGTACTTTGGGGGAAAAAAGGAGTTGCAGGATTTGGGATATCTGACTCTGTATTTTTGAGGTTCACCAGCAAGAGGCAGAACAGAAGCCCTACACAAATTTAAGAATTTGTCACTCCCAGCCAAGGTAAAAAGTAAGAAAGTTCAGTATTTTAAAAGAGAGTAAAATGCACCTGGGGAATCTGCAATACATCCCTCTGGCTTCAGGTGACTGCTCCTTACCCCATGTCCCAAAACCAACCCCTGGGAATCCTCCAAGGAGCAGTGGAGAGGGTCAGCAATGGCAGGGGTGACTGGAGGGCCTGTCCCATCTTCCCTGGGGGAATTCTCCTAATCCAACGTCAGCAGGACTGCACTCAGAGCAGAGGTGGGGGACATCTGAGTGGTGCTCTGCAAAATCCTTCTTCCCTTTTGGCAGCTTTTTTTGGGACAGGAGGTTGGATGTGAGATAAAGGTGTTTGCTTAGGTACCAGTACAAAAAGAAAATTCTATCTTATTGGATTTTGTGTAAATATTTCACAGAATTAAATGCAGTCCATAACGCTTTTTCACCTTTGTTTTCTCCTTAGGTGTCATAGACCACCCTGAGCAGACTGCAAGGTGCCCTTACTGCACTGATGTTAGGAAACTGGGATTGCTGGATCATCATGAAAAAAATTCAGAGTACTGAGGTACCCAGAGCTTTTTCTCTCCTTTGAAAAGTTTGATTCTGTAATTAAAGTTATTTTAGAGGATTAATTATATTTGATGTATATGTTAATATTTATATTAATATTTAATGTGTGCATTAAATACATATCTGGCCTTAGCCATATGTTCATGACCTTAAGTCCAAATGTTCTCCCTTTACCCCAAATGAAACCAAATACTTTTTTTGAGTGATTTAACCCTATAGTATTTTCCTAAATTCTGAATGTGTCTTTACCAACTTCAATATTCTCCAAATATTCTCTGCTCTTCTCTTTTGAATTTCAGGAATTAATTCACTGATCTCAGAGCTGGGCATGGTGGCTATGTAGCTTTGCCTTATCTTTCCATTTTCATTAGCAAATCCTTGAAGTTGTTTATGATAAACAAAAACTTTTTTTTAAAAAATGTGTATTTTATTATGGGTATTTTTATGGAATTTTTTTTTTCTTTTTTTAAAATGGTTTTTATTTTTTAGTGAAACACACACTGTCTTCCTAAACAATGACATAAAGCTGAGCCAAGCCAAGCACGGGCTCTTCCTTAAGGAGCGGGTGCAAAGGATGGATTTGCAGAAGGTTTTTCATTGCTTTCCTGGGCTCTTCCATGGCTCTGCCTCAAATTGGCAGTGCCTGTCAGGTGAAATAAGAAATGCAACCTAAGGAGTGCGGGGCTGGGGACGCGGAGCTGCAGCCGAGCCCCGTTCCCCGCGCCCTCTCTCTTCTCCTCAACGCCTTCGAGCTGCTCCCAGTCTTCGGCATCTCCCCCCCAAATCTTGGATTCCTCCCCCACAAACACTGCTAACTACTAACTCATAAAACATATCAGCTGGGTTTATTACTTTTAACCATCTTTCCAATTGTGCTATAAAATAAAGGCAGATGCCATTTTAAGATCTTATTATTATCAAGGGCCAACTCCTCCAGCAGCACCTGCTTAGCAGCAATCTGCTTGTTTATAGTCCCTTTTTTATAGGTGACAGTTTAAGGTGGCTGTTCTCCTGTTACAAAGAGTTCTTTTTAATGTGGCAGAAGTGGCACGCACAGTAGGTGAGCTCCTTTCTTTCATCCAGTGATATTGAGACGGGGTCGCAGGTTCACCTGTGATTTTTGCTTGACAGCTTCGCCACACACATCAGGCTCTGCCAAATGCTCCGCCATTAATTTATGATTTAAAGTAATTAACTTTTGCTGATTAAAGTAATTATTTCAAGTGCATTGCACTCAGGCCCAAATGATGCTCACAGCCCCCTCTCCAGTTTGAGCTAGCAGCATGCCAAGTGCTTAAAAGCTGCACCAGGGAGCTCGCGGTGGCTTCTGCCAGTCTAACAGATCTGCCATGTTTATGGCTGACTTGTACTAACTGCTCATTTTAATGCCGAATCCTGGCAGAACATTGACACAGTGTGAAACCTTCATCCGGTAAACAAGACAAGCTTCAAATTGGTGACATCGATGACAGTGAAAACTGTTTAAATGAATCTTGCCTCCAGCCTTCCAGAGGTATTATGTTTTTGAGCGCTGCTCCTTCTCCAGATTGGCTGTTAAACAATTTACAGCTTTATCCAGCCTCTGCCTTTAGCGTTATGCAGGTGCAAAATTCAGGCTTCTTCGCTGGATTGGAGGCCAAAAAAAATCTCTCCAACCTCCCCCTCCTCAGAAAAACCCCACCCAGACCCCACCAAACCCTTTTAAAGCGGCTTCAGAGAGAAACGTGCAGAAGGAGTTTCCTTTGAAAATAAATCTGCCCTTTTGAAAGCGTACACGGGTTGGGAAGCTGCCTGGCATGTCCCGAAGTTAACATGTTTTGTGTGGGAGCCAACGTTGGCTGGTTTATTGTGCCTTCCCCGGGCAGGAGAAGGATGCACAGCGGAGCGCCGGGCGGGATCGCGTGGAATTCTGCCAGCGCCGGGCACCGCGGCAACGAGCTTTGTCTTACTGGCACCAAATGTTCCCAAAACTTACCTTTGGGGTTGTGTTATTTCTTTTTTTTTTTTTCCCCCTCCCTGGAGATGATATTCCTTGGGAATATCCTCTTGTAAAGAGCTGTGGGATTTTGGCTGCTGCTTGCTGAATGAGAACGAGCAACCTGATGGTTAAAGCTGTAGGAATAAAAATATCCAAGCTGGAAAAAATATATTCCCAGTACTATAAATACATTTAGATGGGTTTTTTTTCCTTATTTATTTATTTATTTATTTATTTATTCAAATTTTAATTTGGGAGGGAGAAAGGAAACAGTTTTGATCAGGGAGGGGCAGTGTGTTTTTTCCTGCTTCGCTGAAATGACTGTCAGTTTTAAAAGGCTACTCACATTATCCCTCTCTCCTCTTCCAGTGCAACTGTAAAGAAATCTAATTTCATCTGTAATAAAGCACCTGATGGGCAGTGATCCCTGGCAAACAATATTTCAGCTTAATGCTAAGCGTTGAAAAAACATCATCGAAAAATAAAGATGCCAAGAAAAATCATCTGTGTGTTAGCTTGGCAGCCGTCCTCAGAAATGGGAGGGATAGCTCGACAGTGAGCCTGGTTTGGGGGTTTTCTCCCTTTTCTTTGGGTAACGAATGAAGTGTGGAGGGAATGAGGCAGCGGCGCGGGAGGGCCGTGAGCCGCGGCCGAGGAAGCTCTCAGCCGCGCTCGCCGCTCGCCTAGCGAGCAAACGCTGAGCTCGCTGCCAAACTGGGGCACTTTGGAGCTGCGAGGGAGCCCAGGCACTGAGCTGGGAGCACCAAAATCACTTCTCAGAGCCTGTGCCATGGGTGTGATGTGTCCTCACCCCTGTCCTCTCTCGTGCTGTAAATACACCCCAGAGAGAGTTTCCCAGAAAATGAGAATGCTGCTTTTAAAGAGCTGGTTGGAAAAGGTGTTTTGAAAATGCTTGTCAGAAATAAGATAGAGACAAAGGAGTTTCACTGGTTTGATTTTTTTTTCTTTTTTTCTTTTTCTTTTTTTTTTTTTCTTTTTTTTTTTTTTTCTTTTTAAATTTTTTTTCTAGGTCTCCACATAGGATTACAGAATGGTTTGGGATTGAAGGGACCTTAGAGATCATCTAGTTCCAACCCCGCTGCTATGGACATCTTCACATCCAATAATGTCTCTGAAAATGTAATAGGACTGGAAAACTAATCTAGGAAAATTTTTTTGAAGCAAAACATGTCTGGGATTTACTCAGGACCTGATCCAAAGTCCCCTGAGATGGACAAGAGCCAGTTGGTGGCCTCAGCCTCATTTGACTCTCCTGTGCTGTCTGCAGTTGTTCCAAGCTCAGCCAATCCTCTCCTGCGCTGGCTCAAGGAAAGTGATCATAATCCTCAAAGTGTTCCGAGGAGGATAAGAGCAGGATTTGATACTGCAGGCATTGTGAGTGGCTGTGGTTGGCATGGCAGAGGCTGGCAAAGCTTGGATCTCACAGCGACAGGAGCGGCGGTGCCACCTGGGGTGGGAATACCAAACACTGATTTAAGCCACGGGGCTGGAGATGCCTGGCAGTGCCCACTGGCAATGCCATGGACTGGGTATCCTTAAATATCTTTAGGTTTTGGGTAGGGGTTGAGCCAGTTCTGGGTGGGGCAAGGCAGGGATGCTCCCACTGGGATAGAACCCAGAGCAGAACTCCTCTCTCTGTCCTCCAGATGAGGAGGATGTCCCTTGAGCCGTGACAGCAGTGAAAATGCTCGAGGTCTGGTCGGGTGAAAAGTGCAACAGACACCAGGTAAAAACTATCAGGAGTTCAGAAATCCAACATGCAGATGTGAAAGGCATGTTTTAATTTAATCCCTCAGAATGATGAGAAGCATAAAAGTCCCATTATGGAATGGCACAATGTATTAGCAGTCATAGGTGTTAAATCAAACCAAGGTACATGATGTTAATGGGCAAAGCGACTGTGTTTAAACAGTTGTCTACTTATTAAATCTCTAATTAAGGACATGCAAACCAAGTGGCAAAGATTTTCCACTAAACATGATAAATTGTGATTAGCAGAATGTTTTTAATGTGCTGCAGAGCAAGCCAGTTTTATTAAAAAAGAACAGAAGCCACCCAAATTTCTCCCAGCAGCTTTACCTGTAATGACAGTGGTACCTCTGCAGGTCACAATAAATTGATTTTCGCTGTGTGCATTAACCCCTGACTGCAGTTTGGTTCCTAATTTTTCTGTTTTTACAGCCCTTCTTTACAGCATCTTTTGGGATTTATCTCAAGCAGGCCAGACAAGCTGGAAGTGACTTTTTGGAAGCCTCCTCACGACTTTCTGCCTGGATTGTGTGTGATGTGAGTGCAAGTATTTTCCTGCTACAGTACACCCCTCCATAGGAATAAGTGCACTTATTTGACTCAATCAGCCATCTGTGACTCCATCAGCCACAGTGGAAACTAATGGTAATTGCCAATTGTTAACCAGACAATAGCAGATGCTAACTTTAATATCCAACAGTGCTCTTCCGAGCATCTTTTATGGAGACATGGCCTCACTTTAATACGTGTTTTCTTTCCCCAAAATAAGGCAACTTAGTAAAGGCTGATTAGCCTAGGGAGCTATGTGACTTGAAGCAATGAACTTCCAGGAATGGCAGCCCATGTGCTGTTTCTGGGCCATAATGTCTACAATGTTAAAATTTAGAGGACTGGATTTAAAATTCTTCTCGGAATGCAGTTTTTTTCCAGGGAAATTTCACAAACAGCCACGTCCTGGATGCTAACACGAGAGCGATGCCTTTCCTGGCAATGTCCTTGCCTCCTATTAGATAATCAATTAGTCTCACAACATTAAAAAGCAAAATGCTGCAACAGGATTTTCCACCAAATTCAAAAATATTTACTAAAGGATTTCATTGCTCCCGTTTATTTACATCGAAGCCCGAAGGCCGCACAACATAATGCTGCTGCCCTGGCACCAAGACAGCTCTGCAGCCTCGGCCCCGAAGGACATCTGGAGTTTCTGGGTCTCAGCGGTTCCTTTTTGCAGAAATTTGCTTGCAGAAAGTAATGAATGAGCCCATTTTCACTTCGACTGGGGCCTGCAGTCTACGGGAGACATTAGGAGCAATTTGTAGTCAACGTGCAGGTCTGTTCCATCTAAAATATTATCAATGAGCTTGTCAACCCGAGCCTTAACCTTCTTTGTTATTTTCATCTGCTCCTCTCTCAGATGTCTCTCCTCGTACCCATAACCTCTGAAGACTGGCAACAGGATGTCATACACCTGTTTTGCTCAAGGCTGGGACTCGGAGCCCTGCGCGAGGTTGTGTCGGCATTGGCTCGCTCGCTGCTTTGCTCAACGTATATGTCAGAATGTCAGATGATCGTTGTTGTATCTGCAGCTGTTGCATGAGCAGAGTGCCAGGGGCACAACTTTCCTGCAGTGAGCTTTAATTTGCTCTCCCCTCCCTGAAGAGCTCCCGCACTTCACCTTGCTGCTGCTGCTGCAGCTGGAGGAGAGCTCAGCTCGCGTGCAGCTGAGGCTGCGGCACGGGAGGCAGGGAGGGAGGCAGGGAAAGAAGAAGAGAGGCAGGGATGCAGGAATGGAGGCAGGGAGGCAGGGAAAGAAGAGAGGAAGGGATGCAGAAATGTAGGCTGGGATGGAGGCAGGGAGGCAGGGGAAGTAGGGAGGCAGGGATGCAGGGATGGAGGTAGGGATGCAGGGATGAAGGCAGGGATGGAGGCAGGGATGCAGGGATGGAGGCAGGGATGGAGGCAGGGATGCAGGGATGGAGGCAGGGGTACAGGCAAGGAGGCAGGGGTACAGGCAAGGAGGTAGGCATGGAGGCCAGATTTGAGGCAGGGATGCAGGAATGGAGGCAGAATTTGTGGCAGGGAAGGAGGGAGGCAGACAGGGATGGAGGCAGGGGTGCAGGCAGGGAGGCAGAATGGCAAGGAAGGAGGCAGGCAGGGAGGGAAGGAGACAGGTACGGATGGAGGCAGGGAGAGAAACAGGTAGAGAAGCAGAGATGGAGGCAGGGAAGAAGCCAAGGAGGCAGGGAAGAGGCAAAGGAGGCAGGGAAAACGAGGCAGGCAGGGAAGCAGGGAAAGTGAGGCAGGCAGGGAAGCAGGGAAAGTGAGGCAGGGAGGGAAGCAGGGAAAGTGAGGCAGGCAGGGAGGCTCAGCACCAGCCAGGGCACAACTTGGTGGAGGTGCTTCAGACTGCTATTTGCATCTTTGCTCAATGAGGCATTTTCCTAATTGTTTGCAGGAAGGAATTGTGAACACTGAGGGATTTATATTTGTGCGAGTCAATCTGTAGTATATTTGGATGCTGTTCCAACAGAGCTACTCGTAGCCTAAATAAGCCATAACCTGCCAAGATATTCATGAGAGATCTGACTAGGTTTTTGACTGCTCTCAGAATTAGGTTGACAATCAAAACAGATGTAGAATGAGACTGCAACTGGATTGCCAAAGGCAAAAAACTCCTGTCAAATTCTTTAAAGGAGTGAGCTGATAAACCACTGTAGTACATGGGAATAGTGGACATTAGTGACTAGACAAGGACACATATGTCCACCTTCAGTGTTGCTCAGAATTGTGGATTTGTTTCTCAAATTAGGTAGCAAGGGCATTGGAAAAAATGCTTTAAGATACATAGGCAGTGAAAGTTTAAAAAGACACGGCACTGCTGCATGAATATTACAGAGTGTTTCTCAGGGTTTTTAAAAAATATGTGTTTTTGTGGGATTGCTGCGTTGCTGAGTGACATAGGGAAGGCACAGATCATCTGTAATTTAAAAGAAGAAAGCAATCGAGAGTTTGATTAAAAAGCAACACAATAAAGTATTACTGGATATTGCTTGGTTACATCTATTATTAAGGGAGACATGAAGCATTTTGTCTTTCACTTGAAATGTTAACTAAATCAGGATTAAATATATAAAATGAGACTTCATCTTTAATAAGGAGAATGGGTGCAGTGGCCTAATGTGTACTTCTGTATCTTGTCTAAGAGTTGCAACTCATAATTCCTGCATCCAGGTCTTTGTAGCAGCGGGAAAATGAGAGTTTTTGAGGGATGAAGGACAAGTGTGAAAGATACTGGTGGGAGAAAAAAACATCAATTTTTTTTACAGCTGCCTGCTGGGCAAAATCCCTGGCTGAAAGGACATCTCTGGATGGAGAGATCCATATGATGGATCTTCATGGTGTTTCAGGATAAGGATGGCTGAAAAATAGAGAATGATAAGGATGGCTGACAAATACAGAATGACACCTTTGCTTGGGGAAAATGCTGAGTCATTCAAAAGGGAGATGTTCATAGGGTTTGTTTCAATGAATATCTCAGCTTGAAAAATTTTAGAACAAGTCATAGAACACTTTTCAAAATGTTTTACTAATTAATCATGTTTTTTGAAATAACTTTTGTTCTTCAAATGTGGCTTGTAGGTGGGTTTTAGGCGTTTTTCAAACAGAAAGACATTTCAGAATTATATTTAGGATAATACTTTAACCTCAGAAAGCTTTTTAAGGATTATTTCCATGCAGAAGGCTGCTTGCCTTATTTTTTGTCTCAAACAGCTGTACAGGGGTCAGGATGGTAATGGAATTGTGCTCCTTTCCCTCAAACCTACCTCCCAAATATTGCCACCTTCCCCAAACCTTTCTGTATAGAAGGTAAAACATTCAAACCACACCTTGCACTGGCTGGTTCTTCTCGGGACCTGCACGTGAGCATCCTCCAGCTCCGGGCAAAGGGCTCTGCGTGGTCTCCTTCAGATTTCTGGCCAATCCACACGAGCCAGAGCAGCTGGGACTGTGCCTGGCAGGAGCTGGCTGCCAGCCTAGCCTGGCAACTTGGCCGGGTGGTCACTTGGCACACGAGGGCCATGGCACCGAGCTCACCGGCGCTGCCCAGCTGAGCGTTGGAGGACCTGGTCCCTGCTGGCAAAATCACTCTCCCTGCTCCAGCGATGAAGATGGATTGGTCCAAGTGGAGCATCAGGGCCAAAAATAAGCTGGAAATGTGAGCTCGAGCTGCTCTGCCATCCTGGCCAAGTCCTCTTCCATAGACACATATTTTGTCCCATGGGGACCTTGGAGCACCTCAGGGCTTGCAGAAACCCCTGGAACAAAATGTTCATGACATTTCTTTTGGCTCAGCTGCCCTTTCTCTTCTTTCCATGAGGATCTCTCCCATCTATTAATACCTCTATAATCTTTTTAATTAAAATGAAATCTATTTTTGATACCTCACCACCAGATGCAACACACCGTATTCCCGAGTGAAGGACGTATTCCCTCCACTGCAGCGTGAGGCAATGTTATTTCTTGCACTGTATTTCCAATCAAGTTGGGCAATGTTAACTTATCATTTTTTTCCTTCATTAGTATTCAATGCTTTCATATCCTGGTTAGATCTTGATAGGAAAATATAAAAACATGTCAAGAGAGTGGTTCAGTTACAAATGGAGTGCAAAAATTATTTTGGAGAAAGCCCATTTGTGTGTGATTTCTAACCTAATTCTGCAAACCCTGGTGGTTTGGAGAGTTTTGCATCCAGAGGTTTGGGCGTTTGCCCAAACTAACCCTAAAAAGCAAACCTTTGGCCGCTTGCCTTTCAGTTGAGTGTGTGATATAAATAGCTGTGCTAGGAACAAACAAAGGAGGCATTGCATGGAGCAGCCAAGAGAGACCACGTGAGCCACTCTGTCAGGCCAGGTTTTGTTGTCCCGGTTGGAGACACGCTCCTACTTTTCCCTGATATTCATGCAGTGGTGTCTGGGTGCCACAAGGCAGTGAGCCTTCAGCACCTTTGTCTTCCTCAGGTTCTGTGAAGACTTACTACTTCCGAAAAAAAAAAAAAAAAATTTAAAAATACTCAGTAAAGTCCTTCTCATGTTGGCTTTGATGGTTTTGGTGTAGAGCTGCAGTTCTGGATGATGGAGAGCCACGATGTTTTAGCAAGACCAGACCAGAGAGAAAGGGTTCAGACCTGCCTCGTTGCCTGTTCAGGTGAAATGAGATTTGGTGTTTTCTTCAGCATTCCACAGGGGTTTTTTTGTCTTTTCCTAGACTGGTCCATGGGATTGCCTGAAGTTCTAAATAAACCTTTATCTGTATACACAAATTCAACCTTGACCAGGTAAAACCTGGAATAAATCAGCTGTTGGAGAAATCTGAAGCCACTTGCTCAGGGAAATGATGGAATCACCATCCCTGGAAGAATTAAAAAACCCTAAATATGGCACTTGAGGACATGGGTTAGTGGTGGTCTTGGCAGTGCTGGGAGTCTTGATTTTAGAGGGCTTTTCCAACCTAAACAATTCTGTGATTCCAAGGTCCTGTGGGGTCTTGCTATGACACCCTCAGCATCCATTTTTGGGGTGTTTTGGTCTGTATTTGGGTACAGCTTTGGGTATTTCATTCTTCTGAAAGCCAGATCTTTACAAGAGAAAGCAACATTGAAAAAACAGGAGCAAACATCAATTTGCCTTTGAAAGGCAGAAATTCCAGGGAAACCAAGTGAAATCTCACACCCCAGCAAAATCCCTGAGCATCCTCACAGCTCAGCTGATATCTGGATATTCATGGGAGGTGTAGGAAGAATCAGGCTGCTTTATCTTGTGTTACCCCTTTCTTTGTGGCTGCACCTTTTTGATGAAAATTTGCCCTAAAATTGTCATTCCACCAAACCTTTCTTTCCCTTGCGTGTCTTTCCTGAGGCCTGCTCCTTCTATTTGGCAGAGCTGAGCAGCCAGAGCCTTAAATCACCCCAACAGCCATGGCTGGGGTGCCATGTCTTTCCCTGAATTCCAGCTGTCGGCTGCTCCCAGCTCCTTTTCCCCAGTTCCCACGGAGACAGAGCGTTCTCACGCTGTCCAAACCCAGAGCGCTGAGTTGCTAATAGAGGCCACTGATGGATGGTGGAAGGGTTTTTCCATAATTCCCCATCCCTAATCAATGAGTGTATTTGACATCCCGGCAGCTCAGTGTTGGAGAATAGCTGTCGATAGTGCTGAAAGGAAATGCAAACTCTTACATCATTGATGGGAGTTGGTTATTGATGTCATCACTCCTGTCACTCACTGAGAAATACAGCCCGCAGTGACTTCTCTCCAATCTGTAGAGCTATGGATTTGAAAATAAGGATCAATAACTTGAAAATCACCGTGCAATTGAGGCGATGCTAACTCCAAGCGGTGATGAATCTTGGATTTTCTCCTGTCTATTTCCGTATTTCACCCTCGTAAAGGACATGTGACCAATTACCTGTGCCATTTGGGATAAAGTAGATATTTGGATCACAACGAGGGCCTGAATAACTGGTGCCTTATTCTCAAATTGCCTTATGGCTGGATCTGTATGTCAAGTGTGCATAATAATGGCTGTAACAATATGTTGCCTATTTACTGTGACAAAATTCTGATTATAAATTTAAACATCACGCAGAACGGCCTTTAAGAGATACTTTGCTTGTAATCTTTTATTCACCGGCTAAGCGAGAAGTGGAAATGAGTGTGATGTCCCTTTTCTCTTCATCAAGGGAAAGAAAGGGGAAACTCTCCTCTCCTGAAGGTCTGGTTTCCAGAGAGCAGCGAGCAGGAGCAGCCGCACCTGTGTCCCAGACAGCTGGCACGCTCTGCCCGTGCCACAGCCGCCATCTGTGCCAGCGCCTCGCGCCAGTGACGGGACTGGGGGCGAGGCAGGAGCAAGAAAGTGACTGCACACCGCGGCAGAGGTGGGTTTGTGTCTTTGAGCACTGAATTCTGCTGTGGGTTGAGTCTGCCTCGCTTTCCTCACTCTGTCACTGGAGCTGTTGCTGGTCAGACAATTAATTGCAGTCATTCTGGGTGGATTTAAGGGCATTAAGCACAGAGGGGATTTTCTTTCTGTAGAGGTTATATGGAATTGTTTGGGCTCTGAGCAACTTGGTTTAGTGAAAGGTTCCCTTCCTACCGTGGTTGGAACAAGGTGTTCTTTAAGGTCCTTCCAACCCAAACCCTTCTATCATTCTATGACTGAAAGCATCAGGGATTTTTCTGATACATAAAGAGATTATTTTTCTATAGAAACTGTATTCCCTCAAAGAAAGAGACCATTCACAATTAAACATTCCCTTTATGGAAGGAAGAAAGAGCTCAGCAACTCCCTGTAAAAGGGAGGCTCCCCACCTTCCATCTCCGCCAGCCCCTTCAAGGTGCCGTTCTTCCATGTCAAAGCCAATGGCAGGGGTTTCTGGTCCATTCTGGAATTCTGGGAGCTCCTTGCTGCTGCCTGGCTTGGCGTGGCTCAAAATAGTGGCAGAGAATGATGTCTGCACTAGGAGATGCAATACACAGCAGGTCCATGGTCTCCCCTCTGGGGTGCTGTCACTTCTGCAAGGGTGGGGATTGCTGCTGGTGGGGAGACACCACCAAGGCTTCAGCTCCTCTGTGGCAGTGATGACCACAGTGACCCTCTGTCCCAGGGGCAGCTCTCTACAACAGCCCAAAGGTGGGAAAACAGAACTTTACTCTCCACTCCTTTCTTTGTCTTTCCTTCAGACGCAGTGGGGCACCAGGAGGACACCATGGAGCTGTTCCCAGCCCTGTGTGGCAAACACTGTGGCTGTCAGTCCCCTTGGGGTGGGGGGAAATGAGCTCCAAACAAATGCTTCTGTGTAGGTGCAATGCACATAAGTGCATTTTTGGATCATGGTCCAAGTCTGCATCCTTTGTGAGCCCAGGAATGTGCCAGGATGACTCGGTTTTTATCAGCCCAGCACTTCTCCATTGAGCAGAGGCAGAGTTGGGAGCATTGCACATCAAAGGGAGGGGAATTAATGAATGAGAAAACCTTGACATTTACACAATTTAGGCATGTTACTTTTATTTAAGGGTTTTTTTTTGTGGAAAGGGTGCAGAACCCTTGGTGAATAGACCTGTTAATGCCTCTTGCTTTTTGTGTTTATATGTGCCAGGTCTAATAATTGTCACGTCAACCTAAGTGAGAAACATCCAGACATGTTCATGGGAGAAGCCGCAGGGCTTTAGTTCAAGTGACTCCTGTTCCTCCTGGGTGGGGAAGAGGGAAGGGCAATAAACAACAGGAATTTGTTGGTTTCTCAGCACCAGGATTTATCACATGTAAAAATGTAGGACTTTGGAAGCCATTAATTATACATAACGTCAATAACCAATCTTAATAGAATTTAAAGTGACAAAAGCGATGACATTTAAAAAATCAGCTTCCCCTTACCACGAGTCTGGGACCATCAGGGAAAGGAAAAAGGCTGGAAACATGCTCTGGACAGGCAGTAATTGCCACTGCCATTTTCTGATTTCATTAGAGAAAACTGCTTTCTGTGTAGGTGTATTAGGAAAGGGAGAAATTCTGGATCACAAAGGTCAGGTCTGTGTCTGGGATAACCTGTCCTGCCTGACAGGAGCAAGCAGAGGAATTTGGGGTAAAAGAGTGTGAGGATTTGCTCTTTTATGATATTTTAAAACTTACACAAAAGCATGTCTTAGCTCCACTTTTATTTTTCCCTTAAATAAATGAAGCAGAATCATAGTGGATAGATAGAAAAATAATAATGCTAATACTAATATTAGTAATAATTCCTCTGCACTGCTGTTGATTTCCAGAGATTGGAATTTGATCAAATCTGACAATAATAAATGCATCTGAATTTAGACGCGTATTTTCAGTTTGTAAAATTTATAAGAAATATATCTACCCATGAAAATCCAAGCTTTAAAAGAAGTTCTAGTGCTCAATTTGGGCATTTATTCTAATTAATCTTATGCAAGGCGAGGTCTGCTATGAAGTAATCATTAATTTATATTCCTGCAGCACAGTTTATCTCATTTACTTTGTACCTTATTTTTTCATGGAAGATCAAGAACCAATTCTTGGCCATCATTCTTGACGAAATCCATTTGAAATGAGCCAGAGGAGTGAGAAAAGCAAGGCACCCACACATGGATAAGCCTTGCCAGGTTCTGGACCTTTTCTTTCAGCTGCCTAATTGAGGAAATATTTTTTGCTCTTTGTTTCCAGGGGGTGGGTGGGTTTGTTTGTTTGTTTTCTCAGGAGCAGGGAATTTCGGTCGGTCCTCGCCCTTGTTCCAGTTTGGAAGAGCAGGCGCCGGGGCTGTTAGCAAGTGACATGCCCAGGAAAATAAAAGAGCACTACATCTTTGGAGCTGTTTCCTGGTATTCCCCAGCATCCTTGTTTGTTATAATTTGAAAGAAGCTATTGAGCTGAAAGGAGGGACAAACAATCTCCAGGCGGACAAAGCCAGGGAGAGCTGGGAGCGGCCAAATTTCCATGAAACACTCGTGTTCCAATTCATATTTAAATGGGCTCCCGAGCAGCTGGACAACCTTGCTGTGGCCGGCCACAGCTGAGAGTTGTAGCCAAGGAGAAATCACGAGCAATTTGCTGAGAGCAGATGAAAGGTGTGTGCATTTCTGTCCTTTTAATGCGAGAGAATAAGCACTGGACTGGCACAGGATGTCAAGATGCTGGGCAGAGTTTAAGTGCAGCAGAGCAGATTCCCAGGACTGCGGATTGGCATCGTTTCCTTTGAAGTCATCCAGGTTATGCCGATTTACAGCAGCCAAAGATCAACACAAATATGGTTGTTTCTGTAACTAATTTCGATGCCCTTCTGCTTAATGATTTTTTTTTTTTTTGAGGGAAATTATTATTTCTTTCAAACGTGCCTAGGCAGCAACCACTCTATCAACTAATCATTTAATTTTTGAAGTGCTGAATTCCGCAGCCCTTATTAATTTAGAGCTCATGTGGGACACACCTGGAGAAAGAGAAAACCTGGGTCAACACTGCCTTTTTCCATATCCTGAACTGACCTCGGGCAGATCCTCATTGTAATGGAAAATATCCCAAATTGTCCCTAATTTGCATCTTGCCCCTCTCTAACCGAGACATCTTGGAGCACAAAAGTGCTTTTGCAGCCCCCTCACCCCACTCCCTGCTCTACTTGAGGTGCCAGAGAGGGCTCTGCACCTCCTAAATAACCCTTTATCCTGGGGTTGGCTCTTCCAAAGGCTGTGCTGCTATCTTTGAAGGCATTTTGTCTACAACCACCTGGTGCAGAGCACCCTTTGTGCGAAGAGAAGCGAATTCTTCAGGCTCTTAAAGAAGTTTTTCTGTAGTACAAACAGGCATTGGTGATAATTTATCAGGTGATGTGTCTGCAGGTTTATTGTGAATTAATGTTACCATTTGCTTTGAATATGTGCTTTAGAGGCATAACTTAATTATTCCTTGTCCTTGAGTTTCTGCGCTGCATCTATTTTTATTAAGAAAATACCAGGAATTACTAAGAACATTAAAAATTGCTTCTCACAGGAGCTGGGTCAGGTTAAAGACTGGGTTTGTTGCACAACATTTTACTCTCTTCCCCTGCTATTTTGTTTTTACCATGTGGGAGCTATTGGCTATAGAAATCAAACAGGGTTTGGTTGATTTTTCTTCCCCCTAAGTCGATATTTCTTAAACTTTCTTTTCCCTGTTTGAATTTCCTTTTATGTCACACTAGTAGAAGTGTGTGCAGTTATTGCACAGGAGATTGGGCTTTCCCTCTAATTTTTGCCGCGGTTGGAGAATGGAGGTGGTGTCGGTGGTGGGAGGAGGAACAGGAGGATGCTGATAGCTCCTATGGCATTCGAAATATTAAAATAATCAAGAATTAACTGGCAGCAGTTTTACACCACAGGATGAGGGCTCAGACCAAGAGAGAATATTCATGGCTTTTCCTTGACACCAGGGAAGGCAGAAAAAGGTGTCTGTGTTTCCAACTTTATCCCAGAGCCTGGAATGGGTGGTGGCTGTTGGCAGCTCAGGGAAAAAGACCAGGAAAGTGGAAATGACTGAGAATCACACAATGCCAGACTGGTTTGGGTTGGAAGGGACCTTAAAACTCATCTCATTCCACCCCTGCCATGAGCACGGACACCTTCCACTGGACCAGGTTGCTCCAAGCCCCACCCAGATAAATCAGATCGATAAATCAGATGGATAAATCAGATGGATAAATCTGATGGATAAATCAGATGGATAAATCAGATGGATAAATCATCCTATTCAATGGTGCTGGGTTGATGGTTGGGCTGGATGACCTTGAAGGTCTCTTCCAACCTAGATGATTTTGTGATTCTGTCGTTTCATTGTCCGGGATGTTCAGTGTTTATACACAATTCTGTACCCAGTGTTTTCCCTGAAAAATCTGCACTGTAAACTCCTTATTTGCAGCTCTCAGGCTATTTCTGTGTCTGATTATCACATATTCACTTAAAATGTTTTCCTTTTCTATTGACAAACCTTATTTTCTCTCCTCCCCTTTTACTAATGAAGTTATTACAGACTTAAAAATTCCACAATCAATGGCTGACTAATATTTCCTCTGTTATTTTTTGAGGTTTAGCTGTCCCATCTATAAATCTGCAATTAGGGGGACAGTCTAAAAGAACTATTATTCAATTTATTGCTTGAATATATAATTAGATAAACGAGCCATTACCTTCCCCTTGGATAAAAATGTGGTTGAGTTGATGGTCCCTGTCTGGCTTGGTGCTCATCAGGAAACACCCAGTTATTTTTGGATTGCTACCCCAAATTCCTTGCTTTGGGAATTAGAGCTTTGAGAGAAACCTGAGTACCTGTTTCATCCAGCAAGGGATATTTCTCCAGTAGGAGCAAAATAAGCCCAGGACCTGCCTCTGGATTTGGCTGTTGCACACAGTGGGCAGACTGAAGCTATGGAAAAAGAAAAAAAGGAAAAACTCAAATTGTGCCTTAAAACCAGAATTTGGCTCCTCTGGTAGTTAAATGGACCCCGATGCATCGTGCAACACTTTGCATTGCAAATATTTTATTTTGATTTATTTGGAGAGTGGAGTAGGACTGAAGGGGCCAGCAGTCTCTCTGCTGATTTTTGATGAGGTTAAAATTCAGTATCTGAAGTTCATTTTTATTAATAACTAATTTTCTGGCCAGGAAAATATCTGTAGAGAAAAGTTAAATAATGAAACAACTTAGACTGGAAGGAGAAAAAAACCCCAACACAAAGCCCATACAATTGACTAATAATCTTGCAACATTAATGATAAATATATTATCCTCTTTCAATATTTTTTGTCTTGGGGTATGTGATTTCCCAAGGACAAAATTGGTCAAAACTACCTTTGGCTTCCACAGTTTTCCAGAGTTTTCCATGGAGCAAAGTGATTATATGGAGTGCGTATACTGAATTTATGGTTCAACTTGGTTTTACACAAATAAAACCTTGAGTGAGTGTTCTCAGCTTATGAAAATTGGACCAAATTGCAGAATGGAAAACAAAATTCTTCATGCATTTTTGCCTTTAATAAACACAAATCTTTACCTAAGGGAGGAAGTGATCTGGATTTGGTGCAAATAATTAAATAAAACAGAGAAATTACTAAGCAAAGCATTACTTTTCATTTAAAAGGCAAATGGAAAACAAATGTCTGAGGGAGGCAGTGAGCTTGCTTAGTGTTTTCCACTCAAACTCTTCTTAGGTTTATATTGAAGCAATGGGGTATTTATTGTCTTCTCATAATAAGTGGTTTCAAGATGGAAATAATGTCACCAAAATGAGCACAATTAATTTTACAGACCTGCAGTAAAAACTCCATTGGCTTCCAGGAGTTGCCCTTAAAATAGATGTTTCATTTTGAACATCACCAAATATTTGCAATTAGACTGGGGCTCATCCCGAATCTCTGCTGGGAGCAGCCATCAATCCTGCAGGAATTTGGCTGTGACCGACGTGAGACCACCCAACTACATTAATTCCCCCCTAAAATAAATGGTGGTGGTTTCACTGGTGTCCCTGACGCGGAGACAATTCCTACTTGTGGAAAAACTCTCTGCTGAGCCTGTGATGTCAATGACCTCATTGTAAAACAGATAATCAATGTTGGCGTCTGAATTCCCACGCTGGAAGGAATATGGAGGAGATGTAATGCAGCATTGAGCACATTTTGTTGTGCTTTTCTTTTGCTCTGTCTCTAACCTGATGATGCCAGGGGACCTCTTCCAAACAGGTGGCCATAGCTTCAAGGAACTGTACTTTTTTTTTTTTTCCTAGTGGACCTTTGACTTAAAGCTTGCAGAGAAACCTTTTGAAGATGCACGAGCGAATTATTCACTTAAAAATGGGAACCCTCCCTACCAAATCCAACAGGGATAGGTAATTTGATAGATGAGTTCACCTAAATGATACTAGCATGTTTCTTATCTCCCTGCCATCAGGTTAAGAGCTGTTGTGCATAACTTTCTTAACCTTAACCTCATCTGTTCATCTCTCGGGACTTCAGATTAGTGCAAGGGATAAAGGAAAATCAATGCCGAGTTTGGTCCTGGTGAATGTTTATGTCTGTATGCAAAGGAAGAAGTGGGGAGAGCTTGAAACCATCCCTTCCCAATGAAAGATTTTAATTAAATTAGGTCTTAGAAATGTGGAGTTTGATCTCTGCAGTGTTTTGATTTCGCTGAAGATTGTGACCAGACTTGCCAAAACCAACTGCGAAGTCTCACATTTGTAAACTCGGCACACGAATCCGATACATCCCAAAGAAAGAGCCCGAGCGCTCCTGTTTACATTCCTAAAGTCTTTACAAACAGGGAGAACAATATCTGCTCTTTACAGATTACCGTGGTCAGGTTCCTGTGTGCAGCACGAGTGACCTTTCTGAGCCGAGCAATCTTCAGGCACTCAGCACCGAGAGCTGTGAAAAGCTCGAGGTGTATCAGCTTACCAGGAGTTCATATTTTACACCAAGACTGATTTTTACAGTATCCAGCTGCTGAATATCAAATTATGGAGTTTGGGCTGTAAAAGAGGACCTTTCTCCTAGGTAAAGACATAGATTCTTACTACTGCTGGGAAAATGTGCACAACCAAGCTGAAGTCCATGCTGTCTCCTCTCTGATTCCTCTTTATCTGTGCTTTGTCTGTGTCCCTTTCCTCACCAAAGGCACCTTCATATCAGTGAAGGGAGAGGTAGCAGGTGTAGCACCTCTGGATTGTGTCCAGGCAGTTCTGGGATATCCCCAGTGAGGAGAAAGCCCATTTGTGTGTGATTTCTAACCTAATTCTGCAAACCCTGGTGCTTTGGAGAGTTTCGCATCCAGAGGTTTGGGCTTGAGGACACTCCAGAGCCTCTCTGGTCTCTGCTCCAGGCTGGGCACTGCCTGGGGAAGAAGTTGTGCCTCCTGTGCAGGGGGAGCTCCCTGGGCTGAGTCCCTGCTGTCCCTCCATTCCATTGCTGGGCCCTGCTCTGACCCTCCCTGTGCTCAGGGACAACCAGGGACACTCAGGGACACCCAGGGACACCCAGGGACACCCAGAGACACTCAGGGACACCCAGAGACACCCAGGGACACCCAGGGACACTCAGGGACACCTAGGGACACTCAGGGACACCCAGGGACACCCAGAGACACTCAGGGACACCCAGGGACACCCAGGGACACCCAGAGACACTCAGGGACACCCAGGGACACTCAGGGACACCCAGAGACACTCAGGGACACCCAGGGACACTCAGGGACTCTCAGGGACACCCAGGGACACTCAGGGACTCTCAGGGACATTCAGGGACACCCAGGGACACCCAGAGACACCCAGGGACACCCAGAGACACTCAGGGACACCCAGGGACACCCAGGGACACTCAGGGACACCCAGAGACACCCAGGGACACTCAGGGACACCCAGGGACACCCAGGGACACCCAGGGACACTCAGGGACACCCAGGGACACTCAGGGACACTCAGGGACACCCAGGGACACTCAGGGACACCCAGGGACACCCAGGGACACTCAGGGACACCCAGGGACACTCAGGGACTCTCAGGGACACCCAGGGACACTCAGGGACACCCAGGGACACTCAGGACTGAGGGCCCCTCTCAGCTGGGGCTCCTCTGGAGGCTGAGCAGCCCCAGCTCCCTCTGCCTTTCAGGGACACTGAGATGCTCCAACCCTTTTGTGCTCCGTAGGACTTGGAGATGTGGCACCTTCAGCACATCCAGTAAGCTCTTTTCATGGAATCATCGAGGTTGGTAGAGACCTTTAAGATAATCAGCTCCTTTTTTCCAGCTCCAAACCATTGTAAATCTGTGCCAGGAGTCAGGTACAGCTCAGCCTCTCTTCCCATCTGCTCCTGGTCCCACTGCCTGTCCAGCTTCTGCCAGGGAGGGTTTTGCACATTCCCAAGGAAAAAGCCTTGAGGTCATTTTAATTTAGGTGGTTTAAACACATAAAGGCAGCACAGGTCAGTGCAGTGATGCTCTTGAGTGAGGATCTGTTTTCCTGGAGCTTGTGGGGGATGCAGCAAAGTGGTGGAAGAAAGAACTCCCTGAAAAAGGTCTTTTAGCTGAGCCTTGAACAAGGAGGGATTATACAGGGAAGGGCCAATAAATCAAACACTCTGTGGGCATTTGTTATCTTGTTTTTGGGATAACACCAGCTCTTCCCAAACACATTTTGCTTTCACTCTAACTTTTCTACTCCAAATGCCCTGTGGGAGATCCTGCATGCAAATAAGGATCACATCTTCATTTTCACTGGGTAATTGGCTTTTTCTTTACAAGACACTTGAAGAAGAAGGCTTTTGCTGTGTAAGCTTAATTTTAGTGTATTGATGGCTCTTCTGGAAATAGAGGTTGGAACAGCAAGGTTGGGAAGGTTCATGGATTCATCCTATGTGCAGCTTGGCTCAGAGTTTATTTTCTTCTAAAAGAAATGTGAAAACAAATATAGAAAATGTACTATGCAGATTCTGTTATAGAATTCAGCTATGCAGCTAGAACAGAGATATAATTAATGTCTCATTCTATCAGTGAGGGCTGCTCTGCTTCTCAAAACCCTTGTGCTACTGGTTAGGGTGAGCCAGATAATGACAGAAACCTCCTGTGAGATTGTAACCCAAGCGTTCTGGTGGTTGAACTTGAGGAAAGGGCACATATTATCAGCTGTATTTTGTTCTCAATTCACTCCAGGAGACGGTGAGAAAAATGGTCTAAAACCCGGCGATCAATAATTTGTATAGCGAACACAGTGTGCCGTTAAGAGGTCTAATCTTTAGATCTCTCCAAACATCAGGTGAGACAGGACAGGGATGACGACCGAGGAGGAAGCAACCTGAGGTGCAATTCATGAGAACAAAGGCTGAAAGGGAGGTTGAACTACTTTAATTTGCATTAGAAAACCTGATAGGTCACGGAGCCTGGCTGGTCATTTGTAGAGGGTTTGTTACACGAAAATCTTGTGTAGGGATGGAATTGATTCAGCCACAGAGCCAGAAACGCTTTCTGTAGGGTATTTGCTCCTGCGAATCCTCCTGCAGAGTCGGGTTTTGGGTTACAGATCAGGACTAGAGGTTTCCAGCTACTGAATCTGCTGATTGCCTTCCCCAGCTTGCTGAAGTCCCTGAAGTGTTGAGAAAGAACTGCTTGGGGGATAGGCATAGAATCAGAATATTCTGAGGTGGAGGGGACCCGCAGGGATCATCGAGTCCAACTCCTGGTCCTGCTCAGGGCACCCCAACAACCCCACCCTGAGATGGGATTGAGAGCATTTTCCAAGCCTGAGAACATTTGTGCCTGAGAGCATTTTCCAAGCTCTTCTTGGAGCCTGGCAGCTTGGTGAAAAACACTTCCTTGGGGAACCTGTTCCAGTGTCCTCTGGGAGAAGAATATTCTGCACAAAAAAAATTACCTCAATTCGCCGAGACAGAACATTTGACATTAATAAAAACCTCAACAACCTTCTCTAGAAGTTCTTTTCGAGGTCCAGGTAATTCCTGTGTCAGTGTTTCTGCAGCAGGACAAAGAAATAAAGTTCCTTGGTAGTACGGAGAAAACAAGGTAAGAGACACTGCTTCAGTCTGACGGTTGAATTAGGCTTCACCATTCTTAATCAATTTATTAAGTAATTTCGCAGAATCATGGACTCATCAATCTCCACCAGGCCAGAAAGTTGGAATCGCTTATGGTGTAACACGAACCATCAGATTTTCCAGAATTGCTGAATTTGTTTGAATGGAATTTAATTTAATTTAAGTTAATCTTTTAGGGGGAAAACTTAATCTCGGTTTCAAACCAATGGGTTCACTCCTGTGATGGAATAGTCCAGGGAAGAATTTTTCTTGAGCAAAAGACTAAGTAACTTGAATAGCAATGATATTGCCTTTGTCTCCTCGTGCTATTTAAGTGGTGATTAGGTCTGAACTTGACTTTTAAGGCAATAATACACTTCCAGGGGTGACTCCCTGAGTGAGAAGAGCTTTCAGTACTGTAGGTCTGAGTAGATTAACAGACTGTCTATAAACTGAGGGAAGAAAATAAGAAGGGAAAAAGGAAAAGGCCAAGGAGAGAGTAAAACTTGGAATTGGAAAAACAATTCCTGTTCCAGATGAAACATTTCATTATATATGATGGGTTTAGAGGCACTTTGCCCGATGACTTTGTATTTAACAAGGCATCGTGTGAAACATGGCATTGTTCCTTACAGGAAATAAAGAACAAGAAATCTTATTTCTTCCATACTCGTGTCGAAAGTGGTATGAAGTTGTGATGGGGAAGTAATCACTCGAAAGCACAGAAAGCTTGAGGTATTTCCTTTTGGAGCTGCACAGCTTTATCTAAAAACGAGGCTGCTTGGGCTGGAAGGATGTTCTGACTCCCACAGGTTGAGCCTGGGTTTATTTTTATTTTTTTTATTGCAGGTTTTTATTAAATATCTTTAGTGTACTGACCTAATTCAAACCTTTGCTCGCAGGGAGGTTTTAACACCCCTCTGGGGAGAGCTTGGGCCAAAACCTGAAAGTGCTGAGTATCTGCTACCACATCCAAATTCACACTTCTCACTTTCTATCCTTTTCTCCAGGAGTTTTGTGCTTGAGCCTTCTCATTGTCATATTCCATTGCTAACTCAGCCAGAGTGAATGCAGAAAACAAAATCCCAGATTATTCTGAGTTGGATGGAGCCCAGAAGGATCATCAAAGTCCAACTCCCAAAAATCCTGAAAGATCCATGCACCAGCGGAGGAGTCTTGGACTCGGCTGAGCAAACAAAGAGAGTCTGTCCTAAGCTTTGGGCTTTTGGGCTGAGGGTGGCCAATCCCACAAGCTGAGTGATATCCCAAATATCTTATATCCTGAGTATCTCATACTCTGAATCCTGAATTCTGCTGTTAGGGTGAGGAAGCACCTCATTGACAGGTTCAAAGAATATATCCTTTGAAATTATGTTCTTATAGAAATTACTTGTTGGGATTTTGTTGAGTTAAAACTTGAGCAGTCTCTGACTAATTCTCCCTCTCTCAGCTGGGCTTGGTCTCCACCTGCTCCTGAAATGCTCTTTCAGGCAATAGATCAGGGAAGGAGCATTCCAGGAACGGAGGCAAAGAACTGATGGACATTTTCACCTCATTTTTTCTCCTTTTTCCTGTTACTGAAATCCAGCTCACTTTACCTTATCTTTTTTTTTTTTTTTTTTTTTTCCCCTTCTTCTTAATCACTGACACGATTTTTCTACATTTTCTGTCCCGTTGGTCCAAAGCTTGGTGTCTGTACTTCGTTATGCTTTCCTGGTGTTGGCTGCATAGCACAGAGCATTTGGAAAAGCAAAGTTTGCTGAAGAGGGAGCCTGAAACAGCTGCCAGGGCTGACAACTGAAAGGCACAAGTGGGGACAAAGCAGAGCAGACGGAGGGATGTGGGAACATTAACACTTGGGAGGGACTCTCTTCCTCCCTCCCCTCTTTCTGGAAGAAGGGAAAGAAGCTGGGTCTTTGTCCAAAAAAGCACTTAAGCATTTGCTTGACCTTAAAACATGTGAAAAGATTCTTTCTATCTTCATCCATTCCTACGGTTTTCTGTTACTTGGATGTGCATTTAATGGAATAAATGTTCGTCTCTTTGATCCTGTACTTAAGGAAGAGGAACCACGTTTTTCGCTCCCTGAAAATATGAAAATCTGTTTGTTATGTCACAGCTGTGCCAGCAGATTTCCAGGAAACAGAACACGGTGCGTTCGTGTTTAGTATTCGGGAGGTTGCACCACCCCTTGATTAGCAGGGAAAGTTATCACATGGAAAAAGTGTGGAGAGATTGTTTTGATCTCATCTTGCACCGGATCGAGAAAAGAGAAGGATTAAAGTGTCTTAACCATAAAGCTTGGCAGCAGTTGTGGAGAGCAAAAACGAAAATAGTTTAAGAGAACAGTGCAGGCAATAACTCACTTGGGGGGTCGGCAGAGGACCAGAAGAAGTGGCCAGACTGACATTGCTTGGTTTTATTAACTCATCCATAATTAGCCCATAGCTTAGATACAATTTAGCTTGTGCCATATGGGCTAATATAGTGCTGAAAGTTACCCCCCATGCAGGTGACAGTCTGTCACACTGAAGGAAGATTAGCATAAAACAAACAACAATGCACCCTTAATGACAGTGGCACCATTTGCCACGCCATACTTGAGGATGGGGAAGCACGGCCGTTATAACCCAATCTTCAAGATTTTATTAAGTAGAAATAAAAGCAGTGTGCACACAGACCCCCCCTTATAGCCCAGTGAATCCTTCCTTCAGCTCTCAGCCAAACCCATTGTGTATCTGGGGGTTTTTTTAAGTTGGTGTTGGGTTTTCTTTTTTTTTTTTTTTTTTTTTTTTTTCTTTTTTTTTTGTTTAGGCTTTTTTTTGGGTTTTTTGGGGAGGGATTTTTTTTGTTTGTTTTTGTTTCTTTTTTTTTTGGTGGGTTTTTTTGGTGGGGTTTTTGGATTTTTTTTTTTGTTTTTGTTTGAGTTTTTGTGTTTTGGTTTTTGGTTTGTTTGAGGTTTTTTTGCTTGTTTGTTTGCTTTTGGGCTTTTTGATTTTTTTTTTTTAATGGTAAAAATGCCGAATGTAGGTATTTATTCACAGTTCTGCTGATATTCCTTGGAACAGCGTGTGAAATGAGATGTTCTAGGTAAAACATGTTGGGCAAAAGAATCCTGATGGTTTGTGCCTTGATAAATGTGGAGTCATTATTGAGCTCAAATAAAAATGAGAAAGCTCCACTGTATGTGCTCATCAACTTAATTAGAACTTTTTTGAGTAGATATGAATTTAATAACCAGCAATGGTGTAAATGTGCAGGCAGCACAGAATTTATCCTGAAAAAAAAGTGAGCCACTGTCTTTAGTGATTGCCCTTTACTGAATAGGAATGGCTCCATTAAAATGATCCCCACGCGTTGCTGATCCGTCCTGCATTTATGGTAATTTGCCTAAGTATTGCCAATATTTTCCTTTTTAAATCAAGGAGGAAATTTGGTGCCAGAGCCTTTCCCAAATTGTGCTGAGCTCCTGACACAAAGCAGCAGAAGCCATTAGCATTCTCAGTTAAGGCTGATCAGTCGTGCTGTTGAACCATTTCTTCTCTTCCTCCCAACATATTTGCTTTCCTGTGTTTCCCAGATAAAAGGGAAGCTCCCCCTCCACTAAGTTTTCCGGACTTTTCTTTTGAAAGGCAGCCTGCTCATTTTAAATATTTTAAATGAAGTGAGTTTTGCTATGCAGACAGGAGCTGGATTTTTTTTTTCTCCCAGCTCTCATCGGCTATTTATGTGACTCCATGGTTTTCAAATGGTATAATGCTGGAGGATGCCAAATGTCCTGCCATTTAATAACCAGTAGCATACAGAGCTCTTTTCAAAATGCCACCGCTCTGAGCATCTGTTGTTATTAAGTAAGATGATCAAATTTTGTGCAGGACTTCAATTTTGCTTTTCACATCACTTATAGAGCAAGAATAATATGCAGTCTGTGTATAGAACTAATGTGTTGGGCTCATTGAGCCAATTGCTGGGTTTTGTGTTCTGCTTTATTGCAGACTGTAAAATAAACTTTGGCCTTTTTTTAATAAATGTTATAAAAATGCTCTGTGAATCAGGAGAGTGTCAGCAATTAAAGCCATTTAACATCATAATAATTAAAAATGCAATACTCCAGCGTAGTCAGCGCTGGTTCACATAAAAAGCCACATTGTTGGTCCTTAATAATTACATTATTTGACAGACATGCTAAAGAAGAGCGAAAGGTGCACGTTGTTAGTATCAGATGAGCAACGAATTCTTATTATTTGTGGAAATTGCTGTAGCATCCTTTACTATCCCTGCTTTCAGCTAACAGATGTGCAGGAATGTCCTCGGCTCTCCATCGCTTTTCTCTCCAGCAGAATCTGACTGACAACGCTCCACCACCAGGGAACAGCTGGGCCGAAGCACATCACATTCTGCTGGTCGGGAAAGAAGCTGATTAGGCTATGGAGTACCTAATTGGGTAAGATGCCCCTCATTTTCCAACTATAAAATTCAGAGAGTGTAGAGCAGAGAGGAGCGGCTGGGCTGGGAAGAGCCGAATGTTTGTCCCGCAGCACAACTGCACCTTTCAAATGAGCGAGGCTTTTACAGCTGTGGTTTGGGGCTGTGCCCGAGCTCAGCATTGTGCAGGGCCAAATTTTTGAGGAGAGATTTAACTCAGACATAATAACGTTTAAATTACACCCGTGCGCCTCAGCCCGTCCCCCCTGCTTTTCCTAAGCCTGCAAAGGCAGAAGGGCAGCTTCCCCCATGGCGTTAATTTTTGTTAAGGAAAAATGAAGCAGAAGGGCAAAAAAAGGCACAGATTTTACAGATTTAAGGGGTTTTTTCCATGAATATTGGAGGTGTGGGATTATTCCCCGGTTTTATTGTGTGGTAGGTGCCCCAGAACCAATGTCATGTTCAGGTGAGATGGAGTTCTGGTTGCAGGATTTTGGATCCTCACATATCCTAAAGGGATAGACCCTAAAGGGTCTAAATGGGTTTTGGAGGAGCATCCTTAATCCAACCTCTGGAAATCCTAGAAAATAGAGAGTGAAAATGGACTTTAAACATCCTGAGGAGACAATTTGCTTTCTCTGTTCTCTTGGAGTGTCCAAGAGCTGCCTCTGTTCTTCTGTTGCTCTCTGGAAACACCCCCAGACTGTGGCACAGTGGCGTTTTTTTTGGTTTTTTTTTTGGTTTTTTTTTTTTGTTTACTTCAGTTTCAAGACTGTTGGGGTTTGTTTTTTAACTTCATGTATTTCAGGCACCCAAGCTTACACTGTAGCAGTAGGGACTCTGAGGGTGGAATGACCTTCTAGAAAAAAGTGCTAAAAGAAACTTCCAACCAGATCTTGCAAGGCCTTGTATGAAATATCAGTGATACTGGGAATATTCTCGGGTAGAATAAAGTCAGTTGGTGTGAAAATCTCATTTCTCTGATTTTTGTTTCAAAAAGCATGTAGATGTGGTGCTTAGGCACATAGTTTAGTGGTGGGTTAATGACTGGACTTGAAAAAGGTATTTTCCATAATGATTCTATGTTTTTCTGATTTTTTTCCTTCACCTTGTGTATTCTGAATGGGTTTTAATCACTTATTGCAAGTAACATTTGCTGTTCTCCAAGGAAACCAATGATTCAGCATCACAAATTTGGTCTTGGGATACAGGAATAATAGGAAGGATAGGATTTAGGAAGTTCATGATACGTAAGTTAAAAAATGTCAAAACTCTTCTGAAGGCAAACAAATCCAAAAGCTCCTGAGGACACGGTGAGTTGTTTTTTACATCTTCCCAAGTGTTTTCCACAGGATCTCTGGCAGATTTTCTCTTCCCAAGGCCTGGAGTGATGGGATCAGCACATCCAGGGACCAGCAGCAACGTCTCCAGTGAAGTTTTGGGGCAAAGGAGCAGCGACAAATCCCCAAAACCACCTAAAGCATTTTAAAGCAGTGAAAGCACCTGAAAGGCCAGAGCCCCATGAAAACCTTTCTATCTTAGACGTAATTTGCATGTGAGAAATTCTTTTAGTTCAAATATTAACCTTCGATTTTAACCAGATTATAATTATGTAAGGAAATAATCATAATTGCAGGGCAGAAAGGGATTTGATTTGCAGTCCTGGAAATGAGTCTTGAGCACCTGAAGAGTCTTTAGGTGAAAGTATAAAAGAAGCATGTTATCCCCTGATTAACCTGAATCAAATAATGGAAATAGAATTTCATCTGCCATCAAAATCAGAAATAATAAATACATCATTAAATCAATAAACTGAGAACAACAATGAATTTTAAAGCTTATGTTGTGATTAGAGCCAGCTCTTTCTTTGGGACATATTAAACCATATTCACAGCGCATTCCATTTGGGTTTTTTAATAGGTGATCTGTTTCTTTTTCAGGAAGTTCACATGAAGTTTCTGAACCTCCACTTTGCCCCTCGGGGAGAAGCAGCCCGGAAATAAGGTGAAAGTGTTCTTAAAAAAAATGAGGAAATCTCAAAAGGAAAAAAAAATTGCACATTATAGAAATCCTGGTAAATAAAATATATCCAAGGAGCAGCATGGGAAGCAGTTTAACCCACTGCACACCAGTTTTTCTGTACTGCCAGTCCACGAAATGAGGGATGAGGAATGCCAGGGAGTATGGGTCTGTGTATTAGTGACGTCGAATTCCATAGAAATCTTCATGGATTAGCAATAAAATAAAAAATAACTTATTGCAGCAGCAACAAAGACATAAAATCAGTGGTAGCTGAGGCCTTCATGGCAGCTGATTCTGTATAAGGACGAAGAGTAGTGCTTCAATAAGAAAAATAATACAAATTCTTTGAAGTTTAGGTTTTGGAAAGCTGTGGCAGCTCAAAAGGCTTCTGTTGTACAATTCCGCATTTGTAAGGCTGATGAAATTCCAGAGCCTCCCTTAGTCTATAGAAAACCTGAAAGAGACCTTTATTTTATGGTTACATATCCATTAATTCATGTTTTGGAACATCTGTAGTACCAGACCCAGAAGTCCCTTAGGAGATCTCATGAAACCAAACTGGACCTTGCACCTTTTGAGTTTCTTCCAAGTGTGTTTTACAAAATCAGAGTTTTTGGTGTCAGATCTGGAAAATGACATTTCCAGTCCAGTCCATTACCTCTGCCTTGAAACACAATGGACCATCGAGGAGGTGAGGAATTCCCATAAGGGTGAGGAATTTTAAAGCCCATCCAGTCCCACCCCATCCATGGGCAGGGACAATTTCCACTGTCCCAGGTTGCTCCAAGACCCATCCAACCTGACCTTGGACACTTCCAGAGATGGGGCAGACACAGCTCTTTCCCTGCCTGGCTTGGCTCCATCGTTCTGGTGTGCTCCTGCTGTTCTTGTCAATGGGGAACCCCAGAATCCCCCAGCCCTCCATACCTTCCTTCAGCATGCACAAATCTCCTGAGTGTTCATGTTCACAATGAACCTCTACCTCTTACAATTTTTTAAATTTTTTTTTTTTCCCCCATTGTCAAGTTTTAGGAATAATTTATTGGTGCAGTTTTGGCAGCAGGACTGAAGCCTCTCTGGTCTCTCTAGTTAAATTCCATACAGACTGTCTTGGTCAGCTCAAAACCTACAGCTCTTGGTGTTTCTGCCATGGTTGGGTTTTCACAAGCTGCTTCAGTAAAGCTGATATCTTTTCATATAACTTTTCACAGACTCATAGAATTCCCTGAGTCAGAAGGGACCCATCAGGATCAAGGTGTCCAGCCCCTGGCCATGCACAGACCCCCCAAATCCCACCCTGGGCATCCCTGGCAGCGCTGTCCAAGTGCTCCTGGAGCTGTGGCAGCCTCGGGGCTGTGCCCATTCCCTGGGGAGCTTGGGCAGTGCCCAGCACCCTCTGGGGGAAGAGCCTTTCCCTGACATCCAACCTAAGCCTCCCTACAGAAATATTTAAATTAGACATTCACTTGTACATCCGAATTCTGCCACTCGTTTATGCAAAGCTGCAGAAGGAATAAGATGAGCATTTTCTTGGTTCACCATGGAAATGGATCTCCCACCTTCACAAAGGGATTTTGGCTTTTTTTGGGCATCTCTTTCTTGTGAGCACTTCCCTCTAAATCCCTCCTGTATCCAGCACTGGTTCCTGCTATTCCTTCCACACTAGGCACTGATCCTTCAGCTCCCATTCCCATTCTCTCACAGCCACTTTCATAAGTACTGACAGTCTGACTGAATTTAGAGGACACGAGAAATCTTGACATTCAACTTGTCAACATTTCTGTCACTGAGCCTGTGTTCCCATGACTTATTTTTTAATGCAAATCAGAAGATGATTAGCTGTTTTCTCTCTTCATTGTGTTTATTTTTGCTTGTTCTTTGGGCTGTTTTTCATGCCTCATCTTGGCTGAATTCCCTCCCATTTTTCTCCCTTCCTGTGCGTTTCTGCTCTTGCTCTGTTCTCTGCCCTTTGTTCTCAGTTGCTGTTTTCCCCCCTTTTCCCTTTTGTGCCTCTCTTGCATATTTTGTGGTGCTCTATCATCTCTGTTCTTTGTCTTTACTTTTCTTTGTCTTTTCATTTTACCTATCTTTGTTCTGTGTCCTCTTTGGTGTCTCCCTGTTCTTTGTCTTCTCTTTTTCCTTGTTCTTTCTTTTCCTCTGTCTGTCTCTTTTTATGATTCCCTTTTATCTTCGTTGTGTTCTGAATAGGTTTGTCTTGATCTTTGTCTTTGCAGAGAACGTGCTCAAATGAAGACAAAACACACCATTCAAACAGAAATTGCTTATTAATTATAACATGGACACACTGCTGAAGCCCAAGCCTCCCACAAAGCCAGCAAACCAAATCACAGGAATTTTCAGGCCATCCTGTATTTTTCTGGGCATCTGAGCTGCACTGAGGGCCCTGTGGCTGAACACCCAGCACCTAAACCCCATCCTATCCCACTCCCCTCTCGCTGACTCAGTCCATACATCCATCCTAAACTTTACCACTGACCCATGAAGGCTTGGGTGCAAAACAACCAAAGTGAGGTATCTGGTTATGCAGCAGCTACAAATAAAAATGTGTATTTTGGTCTCCACTATGGAATCCACACGATCTCCATGTCCCAAGTGCTCCCCTTCCTCCTGTGGTAAAGGGTATAATTTACTGCAGATGTCTTTGACCTACATCATCAGCTCCAAGTTATCAGTTGCTGCGAGAAGGAATGGTTTAATTTACTAACCAGCTCTGCTGGGAATGGGTATCTGCTGCAGCCATGTGAAAGGCAGGATTTCTTGGTGCACTTGGTGCACAGTCCTGAGTTATTGTTGTCAATTCTTTCATATTTGAAGAACAAAACATCTTAAAAATGTGGAAACAGGAAAATCACAGGCAGGGGTATTTTGGTAAAGGAAGTTTTTTTTGGTCCTGAAATAAATCTTTCTGTGATCTCTTTGAGCTTTGAAAAGATTAGTATGATCTCAAAGTTTAAGCTCAAAAAGGAAAAGTTCACATAAAAAAAAAAGTTTTGCTTTTTGTTCATCTTCCCACCCATTTCTCCCCTCTAATAATTCATGGAAATCTCCCTGCATGTGTGGTATCTGATTAATCCTCATTAAAGCCTTGGCTGAAAAACAAACCCCAGATCCTGGAGTTTGCCCTGTTGCTGCTTTCACCTTCTTTATTTTCCCTTGTCCTCAGGAGGGCCCCGAGAGCCGTGTCACATTGTCAAAGTGCAGAAAGGATGAGTTGGGGGGAGTTCCCCAGGGACGAGGGGCTGGGGGCTCTGAGGACAGCCTGTGCTGGGTCACCACATCCCGGGGATCCAAGGGATCCTTCCTGCCCCTCCTGCCTTTCCAGGCTGCCTCGCTCTCCCTGTATCTTTGCTGTTAAATTGTCACTCTCCTGGCCGAGCTGAGGTATATAAATAGAAATCTCATATCTTCTACCTGCTGTGCTCTGGGGAAGCCCCAGCACACCCAGCACATCACAGACCTCTGCAAACCGGCTGTAGGACCCGGCCACAATATTGCAACAAATAACCTGGCTCTGATGTGAATTTTCCTGGAACTGGGAAATGCTGCAGGCTCCCCAGAGGCTGCGAATTGAGCCAAGGCCAGGTTGGGCTCTCCGTGCTGCTTCCTCCTCGTCGCTGTGGCTACGAGCATCCCTCGCTGTGGTGGTGGTGCAGGGTGGGATGGGGGCTCTTCCCACCTCTCCAGTGTGGTTTGGACACGGTGCTGCTGGGGAAGGGCTGTGGGAATCAGGAGGTTCTCCTGTGACAGCACCCATCCCCTACAAACTGAAAGCATGTTCCCCTGCTAGTCCTGCCGTGTGCGTTTTGGAGGAAACACAGGTGATCTCCCGTTCTGCATAAAATATGCATGAATTGCAGGTTTCCCAAGCTAGATATTTTTTGTCTTAATAATGTTGATTTAAATTATACTTAAATATTAATAAATTGATTTAAGACCAGGCCGTCTAGGCCAAATGTACATTAAAATTCCCCTTCTACTTTCCCTCTTTTTAAATCCTCCTCCTTCAGTTTATTCCCTGAGGGAGGGTTTGGGTCCTGAACTCATTGTGAGACCTTCAAACACATAATAAGAATTAATCACCATTAGTCCTCTATTTTAACAGCTGCTTCCTACCCCCCGAACCAGTACAGCTGCAAACTTCCCTCCCTCTGCCGACACCGTAATCCCATTACAGCTGCAAACTTCCACACGGCAAAAAACGCAGGTTTAAGCTGATTTTGAAACAACTCACATTTATTAATTGCTCAGGTCTGGATGGGAAGAGGGTGATGGAGCTCCTGGCTGGTGGGAGCTGCAGGAGCATCGCCCTTCCCGAGCACGAAGCCACCGCGTCACCATGGGAGGTGCAAACCCCACCTCAACGCAAACCCTGTCACGTGCATCAACCACTGCTTGTGTCTTCATATTCCTAGGAAATCAAGTATGATTTATTTATTAATAATGAGAAAGTATTTTCCTGCTTGTGGAAATTTCCCTTTTCCTCCTTGTACTTTCTTGTACTTTCTCCACTCTAATATCTGCCCTTTGATTGTAATTATTTTATTTTTCTACTTTTTAGCATTAAGGTTTGAGATAGATAATTATTTTGCTTAATAGTAAATTTCACTGCAACGTGCCCAGAGGGATCTGAAATAAAAGGTATTTAAAAATCTACCATGTTAGAAAAGTAAAATAATTTCAGCTAATGAGATTATCAAGGATAATCGGTTTACAAAAGCCCATTATGCGACAGATTCATTGATGTCTTAAAACAGAAAAGGAGAATCCTATTTATTTTTTGAAATGGTGTAGAATGAATTGCTTTTCAGAATGTAAAAGGCTGGTTTTCATATAATTTTTTTTTAAATGGGATGATTTCTGTAGCCCCATCTGCTGTTCAGTTTCAGAAGTAGCCAGAGGAAGATTTGGTGAAATGCGTGTTTTCCTGTGGAAAATTGGTGATAGGTGAGACTTGACCTGTGGATTTGACCGGACTCATAAGGAAGGGCTTCATCTCCTTCAGAATTTGTGGGAAGAAGTTGCAGGAGTGGAATGGAAGCTCCCAATTCTATTCAACCATGACTGAGGACATATTGTGGAGAAGGAGAAGGAGGAACAGGAGGAGGAGGAGTAGAGGTCAGTGTCGGTGGTTGTTCTTGCTGGAGTAACCATGGAGGCCCTGCTAACTCAGGGGTTTCCTTATTCCAGCAAGCTCAAATGGCTCCAAGAGAAATGGGGTGGGGTGCTCCAGGAGAAGACAGGCCATTGCAAGGTCCACACGTCTGCAGGGTACAGAGCAGGATCATTTTAGAGGTATGAAAGTCCACTGAGACATTTTCCTTCCATTTTCCCCTGAACTTGCTAGGAGATGCATGTTAGACGTGGGCTTTTTCTGCTTGCAGAGGTGGAAAGGTTGATTTGGCCCAAGGAGAGTTGAAGGATGCTCCAACATTCACAGTCTTGTAACACTAAAGCCAGACAATAAGCCTGGCCCTTATAAATATACAGTAACAAAATCATTAATTGCTGTGTTACATAAATTAAAATTCATGTGTATAAAGCTGCAGCCTTGACAAAAAAGAATCCCAAACTATAATAATGTCTATTTTATCTGTTGTGGTTCATTGTTTAGACCATGTGTTCACAAGTACCCAGAGTGTTCCTGGCGGGGCTTGGACACAGAGTCTCTTCCAGGACTTTTGCTCTGTGATGATGTGGAAGGTGACTCTTCAGTAAGTAACACCAAATGATTTCAGACTTGTATAAATAATATACATGTTCTGTCTCCTGTGATGGAGTGATGAATAGCACCGGGAGTGATTGATTTGCCGACATGTGGCGGTGGCTGGAACAGTCCGTGTTGTCCTTGGATCCCTCACACTGGCCCTGCCTCTCCCACAGCCTTGTGTCCCCATGGGACTGAGGCTCTCCAGCCTCGTGTGAATGCCAGGTCTCGGCTTGGCCATTGAGGGGGACGATGGGGACACAGAGATTGAGCCCAACCCCACCACAGTGTCCTCCCCCTGTACCTGCCTCACACATGGAGGCTTTGTCCCCCCATAACGTGGCTTTTGTAGAGTGTCTTTTGCTGCAGCTCAATCCTCTGCTTAAAAGGTTCCCTCTTTTTCCCCCCTCCTTTAATATTTAGCAGAAAATAATTCTGCAATGAGCTTTATTAAAGCAGCAGGATAGATTAAAAAATGAAATATGTTTAGCAAGATTTGGGGGGAAGGCTGGAGTAATTAATTTTCAATAATACCTGGCATTTCCAGAACTCCTTTCATCCCAAGATCACCAAACAGTTTACAGACATTAATTAATTAAAGCATTACGATGCCCCAGTGTGGGGCCATCGCCAGCATGTCTGACTCAGACAAACTCCCTCCTATTCCCCGGACAGCCGAGCACTATCCACTCCTCAGCCTGCACCAGGGCTATTCCTCTGAGCAAATACTGTTCAGCTTTCCCAAGGTTTGCACTCTGTGGCCCTATGTAAATATTTTCCAATAAGTTCGATTATTTGTCTTTTATTCTCTATCAGAAAAACCCCAAATATCTCCGTAATAAAATTTCCAGCGTGTGTTTACATGAGGGCAGTTCGGATGATTAGTTTCTGATTCAGCTGCCCATTAAAACATCCCTGCTCCTGGAAAACTCCCTTTGCAGGCCGGGAGCTGGACACGCATTTTAAGTTTGGATCTAGGGGTGAGTGCAGTAAATCACATGGGAAAATAGGAGAGGGGTGCAAATAACGTCACGCTCCTGGAAATCCCCCGTGAAGTGTAAGTTGGGTGAGATCTTATGAAAGCTGTAGATTATCCAAACTTTCTCCACTCCGATGATTTGATTCATGAACGCGTAAATAGACAGATAGCTAGATCCATCACGGGGATCCCTGGGGAGCAATGGAATGGTGTTTGTGATTGGAAAAATATTATAAAAGAGCTCACGTATAGCCAATAGTTGGGCAGTTTCGTAGCACCAAGATAAATAGGAAAGAAATGACATTTCATGATCGCATTTTTAAAGGACATTGGAAGTTCCCAAAGCAGGAGAAATGGATGTGGTGGAGTGATGCAGCTGCATTCCTGTGTGGCAGTGCTGCCAGCTGGGCCCTGAGCCCCTCACCCACATCTTTGGGGTAACAGTGTGGCATCGTATTCATGGGGAATCACAGAATTGTTTAGGTGGGAGAAGATCTCCAGGATCATCGAGTCCAACCTGCGACTGATCCCCACCTTGTCACCCAGCCCAGAGCACTCAGTGCCATGCCCAGGTGTTCCTTGGACTCCACCACCTCCCTGAGGAGCCCATTCCAACACCTGACAACCCTTTCCATGAAGAAATTACTCCTGACGGTCAACCAAAACCCCCTCTTAATGCCTGAACCTTGATGTTTGACCCCATCTTGGCTATGGGATGAGTGCTTCACTTGGCTTAAGACCTTCCAGTTTGGTTGGGATATTCAGAAGCAGGATCAGCCCTGAAGAATGTGTTTGTAATGGAAAAAAAAAAACAACAACCCAAAAAACCCAAAAACAAACAAAAAAAAATTTGCTGTTTGTTTGTTTGTTTGTTTGTTCGTTGGATTGACTGTTTTCTCATAAACCAAATGAAAATGAGCATGCAAATGGAAAGTTCCTTTCATTACCTGTGGTCTGACCCTCATTTTTCCTGGTTGGGTTGGCCAGCTCCAAGTTTCCCTTTATTCCAACTTGGAACCACAATGAGGAAGAGACATTGGACATGGGGCAGGAGGCACAGGGAGCCACATCCCCAGTGCCACCGCGAATCCATGTCCCGAGCCATTTCTGTCACCGGGCACCTCAAGCCACCCATCCATCAGCCTGGATCAGAGAAATGTCAGGGAGTGCTCGGAAGGCGACGCCCATGGAGCAGCCTCTGGTTTGGGAAGGAGGGAGCCGGGAATTCTGCCCTCCTCCCTGCTTGTTTACCCTATGGCAAGTGCATCTTTGGGGAGCGCTGTGACTCCGAGATATGAGAAGAAATTCTTCAGTAAACACAAGTGACATTTGGCATATAAATAAGTTAGGGAATACTCCTGCGCAAGCAGCGCAGGTCAACAGTGATCTTTTATCTCCTGGTGTAAAATCGGCTGCTTTGGAAACGGAAAAAAAGTGCAAAGTGTTTGTGGAAGGGGTGGTGGAACTGAGAAGCCTGGTCCTGGTCCAGAGTGAGTGGCTTCACTCCTCAGCCCTATTGGTTCTGGGAAAATCCAGGGTGTGTCAGATGGGTTTCTCCACAACTTTATTTTTTTTATTATTCTTTCCCTATTTATTTTCCTACTCTTAAAAAGAAACCTCTCTTTTTTAAAATTCCTTTTTTAAAATTTCTCTTTTTCTCTATTTTTCTCTTTTCTTTCTCTGTTTTTCTCTTTTTTTTTTTTTCTCTGTTTTTCTCTCTTTTTCCCCCCCTTTTTTCCTTTCTTTTTAAAAATATGATTAATGTATAACAGAGCCCTTTGGAGAGTAAATACTGATTTGCAATGGCACAGTAAACAAATAACAGGGGAACAGGCGTGGAGCCTGTATATCCATACATCCATAAAATCCTTTGCATCCACACATGCGCACCCGCGTTCTTATTGTGTAGGTTTAGCTAAGGGGATTTACCTCCTTTTTAATATTTTTGAAGGCTGCTTTATGATCCTGTTGACCTGCTATTAGCAAAAGCTTAGCTTTCAACAAAGGTAATTAAATTATAAAATCACTGCTGCCATCATCAAACTACTCATAAAACAAGAAATAAAAAAAAAAAAAATACCCTGAAATAAAAATCTTGCAGGCTTCTCCTCATGTAATATTGCTCCCTGATGTTAATTACATTTAAATGGGAGAGTACTATTTTGGTATCATTCATACGCCTCCAAAAGTACTTTCCAGTTTATCATACCTGTCAACCCCAGTGCATCACAGGCTAATACTTTATTAAGAAAAAAATCATTAGGGAGCTGCTGATCCCATTTAAGTACATTGGGCAGAATGTAAGACTAATTAAAAAGCATATTTTTACATTATTAATTTCTGAGTTTCACACTTAATGAATGTGAAATGACAGGGCTACTATTTTTATATTCAGGCTCTCTGGGCTCTTCAGCCAGGGGAATTCAATTCTGGGGATTTTTTGCAAAGATGCTTCTTGGGAGATTTGTTTTCAAGAACAGCTAAGCTTTTTTAGCTGTGCCTTTTTCTGGGAAATTATACCAAAGCATATTACAGCCACTTAAAAAGAGTAGTTAAATAGATGTTGTGTTGGGTTTTTTTCATCACACTGCTATAAAAGTATTTTAGATGAGGTATAAAATATGGTTTTTAAATGATATTATGATTTGCAAACACTAAAAAATAATTGCGGTGGAGTTGAGAGAGAGCGAAAACATCTAATCTTTATTGTGTAAGACAATGTGATAAAATATTTTACAGCCAAAAGCTCATTTTGCATCTGGAAAATTGTGTAAACTGATGGGGGGGGGGGCGAATCTCATTAAGACTAAAGGCTATTTTTAATATTCTTCAAACAAAGCAACACTTACAACTGCATCTCCCCTCCTCATATTTATTAAATTAGACAATTGTAGGAATGGCTGATGCTGTATTTAAATAAAGACATAAAATGACGGGGAGCGTGGTTGGTGGGGCTGGGGCCGGGGTTTGGAGCAGGGAATGTGGGGCTGCGGGGGCTGGTCCGGGCGTTGGGAGCGTGGGTGACGCTGAGCCCTCGCCGGGGCCGCCTGGCACCGCGTCCCTGCCAGCAGCACTGCCACTTTTATAGGGCTCTGCAAGGAGGAGTGGAGAGAAGCAGGGGTTTTTTTTTTCTCCCCCTTCTCTCTCTCCTTTTTTTTTTTTTCCCCTCCAAATGTGCTTACAATTACCTCTCTGTATTTTTATTGTCTTTTTACTAACCACAAAACTCACACTGGAGGCAAAGCTTAACGGCTGAGGCTTTCCTCGTGTAAATATTAGGAAATTACATTTGTACAAACTGCGCGGCTTTGTAAAGGGGGCTGGAGCCACTCCAACACAAATTAATCAGGATAAAGTTGCTCTATGTTCAACATGACCATAGTTTATTTTCTTAAAGTATTAATTTGTCAACAGCTTTCCTGCCTCGCTGTGACTCATGTGGATGGCATTGAGGGAAGACACAGATGCAATCTTGCTGCTCTACCTTGTGGTTTTAGGAACCAGCTCCAGTTAATCAAACTATAATTGTGTTTAATTCCTCAGTATTTGTTTTCCCACCAAAGTCAAATGACTGAAATATGAATATGAACCTGTGTTTAAATATTGTCTTCCCTGAAAAAGAAAAAAATGAGTAAAAGGCATAAAACTATTTTAACTGTTTGCTAAACAATTTCTACTTCCAAGTCCTTCCCTCCTCCGTTGTTTTCCCCCCTCCCTCAGCCCCAAAATAAATAAATAAGCTCTGGCAATAGCTTTTCAGCTGGTGTCCTTTGCTTTTTCCCCTTCTCAGTTATCCCCAGTGCTGAAAGCATTGCTTTCCACATGTCTCCCCTCCTTCTTCTGCCTTCACTTGCTGCTTATTATATCCCCCTATTTTTAATTATATCTTGATTTTCGTAAAATGATTATTTGTTGTTATGTTTCTGGAATGCAAACGTGAACATAATGGGATCTATTTTTCAGAGTTGCCAAAACAAATTAAGGCGAACGTTCGGCTCTTCCTTTGCCAAATGTTTTAGTGTTTTTCCATGAAAGCAAATCTTATTTCAAACTGTATATTAAAGCTTAAGTAAATAATGCAGCCTGTAAGAAGCAAATTCTATTGTAAAATCAGTTACTGTTCGCAGGCTTTGCTGGTGATACCTGCCCTGGGCTCTGCCCAGGAAGAATCGGGGTAACAATGAAATATTGTTAATTTTAATTTGCCTTTTGCAGAACAGGAAAAGCTGAACTTTTTTCCCGAGTGCTGGACGCAGCCCCCATAAATATGGAGCATTTGTTGTGGCCGCCTCACGGATGCCCAGGTAGGCGAGGAGGCTCTCGGATAACGACATCACACGGGGCTGGAACTGGAGCAGCTTTAGGCACTGAGCTCTGTTAATTGTGGGGCCGGGGGCTCGCCTGTTCTTTAGCATCTTTTATTAACATACATCCCCAAATAATATTGACACTCTTCTTGTTTTATTAGCGCACGTTTACCTTGTTCATGGTTTTATTATTCAAGAATGCAGTTGTTGCCAAGTATTAATCAATATATTATGCTGCTCAGTTGGGCAAGCTGTACGAAAACATAGTGCCCCTAGGGTTAATACAGTCAAGAACTAGAAAAGTGTTTCAGACATGTACACAACATGTGGTTTACTATTATCATTAAATGAGGTGAACTGGGACTCTATACATATGGATTTTGAATTGCATAAATTTTGATTGATATCATTTGAAGACTGAGACCCTGAAAGGGTAGATTTTGTGAAAGACGATACACAGGCCAGCTATTACCACATACAATAATACCAGGAAAAATATCTGAAATGAGCAAGGCAGCTGGCTTTTAAATAGCTAAAACATAACATCAATACTTATTTTGAATAATGGAAAAAAGAGGTAAAAGATGTTGACCTCTGCCTGACAATAACATGTTCCAAAAGTAGAACTGGTCCCGGGAGAAAACCCCCTGCTCAACAGTAGCGACTAAGAAATTTTTTCTTTCTCTCTCTCTTTCTTTCCTTCTTGTTTTCTCTTGCTTTTCTTTTCATTTTCTTTTTTATTCTTTTTTTTTCCTCATATTTTTACTTTATTCTCCGTCGCCGGCAAAGGTAAATGGGCTTTTGAACATGCAGACAGCCGCCAGAAAAAAAAAAAAAGAAACAACAGAAAACGAAACTCCAAGAATTTTTGCAAATTCAGGAAACACTTGAGAGGTAAAACCAACATCCTGAGACAGGAGACAAGGCCAGCTTTTGACACCGGGCTGGACCTGCGAGGCCGAAGGAAACCTGGAGCCAGGAAGCGGCCGCTGCCGGGGTCAGGCCGCCGGGGACCCGCTCCTCGCTGCGCACCGCCGGCCTTTCCATGGGAAATTTGCTGAAAATTTGCTGATCTGCATGAAACATTTACTGGAGGGGGAGAGGAAGAGCCTTCCGTGGCTTCTTGTGGGTTCCTGGTTCATATGGCATTAAGTGGGGAACATAATGAATGCGAGGAGGCAGCAGGGCTCGGAGGCCCCACGTCCATTTTTTCCCACTGTGTGACACACATGGAAAATTATCAATACTTCACTCTACCAATTCTTTCAATTTGCCTGTATTTGTTCAAACTTTTGAGAGAGCACCGGATGCTTAATGCTTCATTTATGATTTATGCTCCATAAATGTATTAAAACATTAACCATATTTCTGCTATGGCATACTTGAATCCTCCCGGGGAAAAGCCAGAGCGTTTCTCAGGCTGCTACTCCGGCTTCCCTGAGGAGCGAGATTATTTGTGTTGTGTTACACCTCCAAGTGTTGATTAGGCCTCGGTGTTACCCTGACAGAAGTGTCGTGTGGTGCTTCTCTTTAATGGGGTAATAAGCTACATCAACTGCATGAAGGAAATGTTCCTTTTCAAGTCAGAAACAGCAAAAAAAGTTGGTGTGGGAAGCCAGCAAGGGCTCTGTCCCCTCCGTCCCCTCCACTCTGGTGAACCCCTCCGGAATGGGAAACTCTTGGCCACAGCACTTGGGTGGCTCTGCAAATTTATAATCAGGGTTAGAACTCTCTAATATATTAAATGGTTACACACCAGCCTTTGCCGAGCCCGGCTTTTAACCGCCTCACAGCCTGGCAGGCTCCGACACACGGCTGTTAATTGGAAAGCAGGAAGGTTAAAAAAGAGACAAACTAGTTTTCTGGCTTGGCTTTGACAGCCTGGGTTATTTATGCAGGTTTGGGGTTTTTGATTTTTTTTTTTTCCCCAGGTTTTTTCCCCCTCTTTTATTTTTTTCCCCTCTCTTTTTGTGCTGGGGTGGAGGGGTGGGGGCAGTCTGGAGGATTTCTTAGTGGTTGGGAAGCTTCACATTTTTCAGTAAGCATTATTGGGTAACAATTGGTGCAAACATTATGGAGGGGGAAAGGCACATAAATCACGAAATAAAAAAATAGTTTCTGCACATTTTCAAAAAACACGTTGTGCTCTCTGAGGTCCTTTTCATTTTAACCAAATCAGGGGGAACTTGTCCTCACAGCGGCAAGGCAGATGGAACAATAAATCACAGGAACCATTGACTGCCTGCAGTGTACTCTCCGCAGCTGTCACTTTTTTGTCTCTTTGGTTTTAGCTGACATGGTTTGAGGTCCACTGTGAACCAATCTGGACTTTTTTTTTACCGTCATATCCATCAAAACGACCAGTAGCCATCAACCTACTGCAGCGATCGATTCGTTTGCTTATTCTCACGCATAAGCCAATACTCAGCTCACTAGGTGAGGCTTGGGAGAAGCACCTCATTTTAGCTTTTTTTTTTTTTCCCCCTCTTTCTTTCTTTTCTTCTTTTTCCCTTTTTTTTTTTTTTTCCTTTCTCCCTTTCGCCTCCAGCTACAGCTGTGATTTTCTGAGCAGTCTTGGCTAACGTTATTAAAGTTGCATCATGATAGATATAGAGGGGAGCGGGGAACGGCTTCCACCCACACCCACAGCAAGCCCGGCGACAACCGTGGGGTTTTGCTGTTGTTGTCAGTGTTGCTTTTCAGGTGTAGCGAGACGCTCGCTAAGCTCGGAGTTTCCAACTCATTGCTTATTTTGCAAAGTAAACAAGCAAATGTTATGTGCATAACCTTAGCTGTCTCTGCAAAGGTCAGCGCCTGCCTGCCGATTTCCTCCGCCGCCTTTTGGTGGCACTCTGATGCCAGCGATTCCTCCTGCGGTGTTTGGGAAACAAGACGTCCTTTCTTAACAAAAGACTCAATCTACAAAAGCCTGCAAAACAAAAAAAAAATTGATTAAATTTGAACTAGAGTAGGAAAGTTTAGCTGGGTGGGGAAGATCGCCCGGTGAGAGCGAAAGAGGCCGATCCAGACCGTGGGCTGAAGGGTCGCTCAGGACCTTGTGGGATGCTGCAAAAATGGGGGGTCCCTCCACTATTCAACAATATCCATGGACAAACAGAGGTGGAATTGGAGATCACATTCTGTGCGCTCCCTTTATGACCTGAAATGTTCCAAAGTGTTTTTGCCATTTTAACAAAGTGTCCGACACAATGAAATGAGCAGGGATTGAACTTCAGGACACGTTTTGGACATTACTGTGGTTTTTTGTGGGATAAACAGCAGCGAGGAGATACGTGGATAATACACTCATAGTAATATTCTTTTTTAAATGTCAAAAATACCTGCTCGCTTTAAAAGCCTTCAGTTAGGTCAAGTTAAATTTATTATATACAATTTTTTTTATAGCTGAACTCCATGATTTTGACTTGAGGTGACAGCTGAAAAGCACCAGAAACCCTTGGAATTTCAGATCTATATATTACTAAAAAGGAAGAAAATAAAGTTCCGCTAGGAGAAGGCAGGGAATTGCATTTACCGAATATACATAGTTTAAAAAACACAACCCCTGAAACATTTACCTTAAAAAAAGTCAAGAGAGCAGAAGTTTTCTTTTGTATCTATAGAGCAAACATCCCTGGGATTTGTAATAAAAACCCAGTTATGAGATCCGGGGTCCCTCCTGTTAACAAGGATCTCTTAGCAGATATTGAAATATTGCCACGTTGGAGAGAAGTTATTTAAGGACCCTCCAGGAGCTGATGCGAAGGCAGATTCTGCTGAGAGTGTGTTCCTCTTTGCAAAGATTTGAAGGGAGCATGTCCTGAACATATTCCACTTTAAAGAGATGCAACAAATAACGAGCTGCAGTCAGAGCCGGCCCCACTTCGTGATGAATTTCAGGGAGTGTGACCAATAATCCTTCTACTTATCTTAAAAATCCTATGGAAGTAGTAAACCAGTTCCCATAGAACTGAGAGCAGAGTGCGGGGGGAAAATAAACCAGAAACATCACAAACCAAGCCATCTGTCTGCGAGCAAACCAAGAATCCTGAGTCCACCCAAGTAGTTACTGCGTGTTTTTCTGTACTGCTAATGGATTGCATATTGTTGAAAATATGAATTACAGAATAAATCAGAGCAGAGTGGAAATTATGGGTCGGATTCTGCCCTTGGATACAGTGAAAATATCAGGCTGTTTCTGTTTGCTGTTTTGGGGTGCACATCAGATTAATTATTCAATGTAAATGACTCCAGGTTGGCAATCTGAGCTCTCTAAATTTACCAACAGCCAGAGGAGAGAGGCTGGGAGTTGATGAGGGTCGGACTGGTTTAGGCTGTGGATTTTCACAAACCTTTACTCACCACCCTTAACTCTGCAACACACACACAGGTCTTAAATACACCTTTAAAAATGTCTCGTGCTGGGGACATGCCAAACATCTCTTGCTCCCTTTAGGGGAGACATGAAGAGTTCCAAACACGAAGAGTTACAAACCCTGAGCCCTGTGCCAGAGCTGCTGCCTAGAAAAAACCTGAAGTGACTCAGAGTTTTGGCTGAGGAGGGAGAGCAGGATAAGAGGGCCCTGCGTTATTGCAATTACGCAGGAATAAGGAATTTCACTCTGATTGCCATGCCAGCAAAAGTGGTATATATCTAATATCAGATAACATCATCCTGCCTGTGAAAGGAAGGCCACTAATTCCGCAGTATTCTTATTTTCAAATGAATTCCAACACCGAGAGCAGGGAGCAGCTTTGTTAAAAGGGACGGGCATTAATATGCCTAATGGGGACTTTTCTCCTGTTCCTACCAAAAGGGCTCTAACACAATCCCACATTTAAACCAGGAAGCAGTTCTGCATATTTTCCAATTAGCTGTGGTAGATATTTAATAAAAAGAAGGACAGGGAAAAAAAAAGAAAAAAAAAAAATCTGCGTGAACACAAAACTTTGTTCATCCCTTGCACACAAAACCCGGCGGGTTTAATGCCCCAAAAAGCTGCGAGGTTTAATTGCAGCCCCCAGCTGACCCCCTGGAATGCCCAGCCCTGGCAGGACTGAGCCGCAGGCGCTGCCGAGCGGTGCTGCCGCCGCCGCCGCCGCCGCTGTTGTTATTTTCCAGGAGGAAATATTTCGGGTCTGCCCTAACATTAGCGCAACATATCACTGCGGCTGCATTCCCTGCTGACTGCAGGCTGTTTGATGAGTAATTAGGAGACCTTCTCTTTAGTTTGTTTGACATATTTTACAAAACATGTGAATCTGTTAAAAATTTGCTTGTTCATTTAAAAGGCAGAGTTCCTAAATGAAGCAGAGTATTTGCTAAATAGATATAAATTTAGGATGTGGTTTTTTGTTTTTTTTTTTTTTTTTTTCTGTTGCAACTTCAAACACAATAGGCTCTTTTTGCCTTAAAAAGGAATTTTTTTTGTTTCTGTGGAGAAGTAATTATTGTTTGTGCATCTGGGTATACAGAGCTCATACAGAGAATATCTCTGTAATACTTAGAGATAAACATATCTAGACATACAGATCTCCATGTGTGTACTTAAGTTTGTTTATATTTTACACTCACACGTCAAAACTGGCATTATTAAGTACTTACTGGAAAGCAATAAACACAGCTCTCTTTCCTCTGCTCAGATCAGAGGTGAACACTTCTCCCTTCACTTTCCATTAAAACATCTTTAACAAAGAAACCTCAGAGAAAATATTAAATACTCTCAAATATTCCAGCATTCATCTACTGAATTCATTTACTAAAATCATCTGCTGTTTCAGATTGCATGATTTCAGCTGGTGATTTAACTTTCCTAACTATGGCAGGGTTGTGTAATTAAAAAGTTTAATTTTTCTTGATCTGAAAGCATTTAGAGTTTATTTAAATAAGAATATAATTTTCTTCTCTTTAGCTGTGCAAAGAAGTGGCACCTCTCAGCACCCTTAATTTTAGGCAAAGTTTTTTCTTGCAGTGTTCAAAATTAGAAATAAAAGATTAGACATTCAAAAATAGAAATATAACTGCTCTTAATTTATTTAATGTCAAAAAAACCCCTCTGGTATTTAAAACCAAGCAATCTTACTGACCCAAAGGTTAAAGTTGTCCCCAAAAAAGCAATGCTGGAATAAGGCTATGCTGGCTGAGATTAAAATCCTTTAGTGCTGCAAAATGTGAGCGCAGGGATGATTTAAAAGCCCCGTACTTTTCTAGTCAGCTCCACTTATTGCTTCAGGCCGAGCATTTTGTTTTTCTTTTTTTTTTTTCTTTTTCTTTTTTTTTTTTTTTTTTTTTGTTGTTGTTGTTGTTTTTTTTTCCTCCTTTCTCCTTTCTCCTTTTTTTTTTTTTTTTTTTCCCCTCAGTGAACACTCCATTGCTTATTTTGGGGAAGCATCTCATTCATCTGTGCCTGCTTCTTGCCGAGACTTTTTCCTGCTGGAGAATTACTGCCTGGCACATCAATAGGCTGCAAATTATATAAGGGCTGTGTTTAACTTGCAGCCCGATTGCCATTGTCGGGAGGGTCCGTGTCTTTTAGCTAAACTGCCTTTTTCTGCAGGAATTTCAGATGTCTGTAATTGCTGCTCCTTTCAGCACAGCTTAAGGTATCAATATCAACTCGATTTGAATATCATAAGTGGGAAGTTGCTCTAAGCAAAACAAAAACATGTCAGTTGCCCAGGTGACATTTTGTAGCAAACAAGGAAATCACAACTCCAGGAAGTGTTGTATTTTATGCCAACAACAATATGACAGTTTTCTCTGTAAAGAAAACATGACACTTTTCCAAATATCAGAGGATGCCTCCGCTGCTCAAGGGATTCCTGTACTGTCACTGAAATGGAAGGTCACAGGCTGGTTTCATGATTTCTATAGTTTCAAAATGTTGTGGTGGAGCGTTTGCACGCTAAATGCTGTAGGCTAAGGGAAATCTTTCCCTTCATCTCTGAAAGAAGTGACAGGAAGAAAAAGGTCCTACTTTGACAGCAGTAACCTCTAGGTCTAGAGGTTCTGCCCCAAGCAACTCTGAAGTAAAATTACCTATGTTAATGTGTTGTCCTCGCTGTCATGCAGCCACACGTGTGCAAGCTGCAGCCCGAGGGGCGAGTGTGCAACCAGGGGCTGTGAGAGACCACCGGAAAATCCTCCCGTCCCCTTCCTACCTGGCCTCGGATGGAATAAAGAGCGGAAAGTTTTTGCAAATGATTTCTTTTAAGAGGTGGGGTTTCCACTTTGACTTCAAGAAGGTAGGGACCTACTTGCTATGCCAGTACCTGATTCTTGGAGTTTAAATAAACAGACTTTTGCTTTAAGCTAGGGAAAAAAAGTTTTAACTTCAAGGCTGTGGACAGGATCAAAACACATTTATTTCCAGCCTTCCTCCTTTTTTTTTCTTTTTCCCTCTCCCCCTTAAAAAAAACACACCTTAGTCTATAGATTATATACTTCCTGCTGCCCTTTTTATAAGCAATAAGAATTTAATAACTGAGGGCAACTCTATAGTAATATTTATATGGGTCAAGTGGCTTAAAAGTATGCAATAAATGTAAAGTTATGAACCACATTGCCCCTTTTTAAATAATGCAGCTAGCACCAAGATATTATGTTTCATATTCTGGAAAAAGGTGTTTTAGCCTAGGCTTTAGGAGTACACCAGACATGAAAAGTTATACTGATCCCATAATAAAGTCACTGCCTGCTTAATATGGTGTGTTATGTAGAGCTCCAGATCTTAATAGCAGACCACAGCAAGAACGTCCCAGATGATATCAACAAAACCTTCGCTTTCTCATTAGCAATCAGCAAATTCTCCTGGTGGCTGCTGGTTTCAAATAAGGGCAAGTGCCTCTATTCCGAGTGGGAAGCCCAATAGGATAATAGAAATAATGCAGCCTAATCAGCGGCGAGCACAGGAGATCCCCCTGCCAGGGCAGGCACTGGTGGGCTGGGGGCTTCCCTTCTGCAGCTTTTTGCAGTTTTCCCAGTCCTGGGGAGGGGGATCCGTGGGATGGAGGGAGAGGGAGCTGGGAAAGCACACCCAGCATCACCCCTCTGGTACTGCTCACAGAGAAGGGGGGTTTGACGATGTTTGGATAAAAATGAAACATTAAAAATCCCCTTATAGTCGTCGCTGTGAATATCTAAAGAAAAGCTGTGCTGCTTTCTGTGTATATAAAACATATCTATGTCTGTGTGGGGAGGGGGATCGCAAATTGCTTTAATTTGGCCTCATGAAACCATTGACTTCTTTGGTAAATCAGATCAAATATTTGTCATCTCGGCCCAAACGACCATTCCTTTGTTGGGCAGCACTCTGCACCAGAGCTGCTACCTGCATTGGTATTTTTATTCCTTATTGCTGTTGGATTTAAATAGACTTTGTGTTTGGACACACATTTGCATCAGGGCATTGTTAAACGTGGGGACAACCATTGCTGTTGGCCATTCTGACGAAAGTGTGAAGGACACACCATCCTCCTGCTCCTGCAGCCTAAATAATCCATGCCTATGCTTGGGGAAATGCAGAACAGTTTTAGTTTTTGCACTGATTTTCTAATTGCAAGGTTTTTTTTTTCCCCTTACATTTTCCCTTGTGGTATTCACGTGCTCTTAGAATATTCTGATTTCTATTGAAGGGTGATTTTTGTGCTCTCGTTCAGTCCTGGTTAAAAATTAAGCCCGCAAATGTGGCTGGTGCCATGCAAGGAAATGCAAGTCTAAGCTGCAGCAGTGTAAACAAAAAAGTGTTTTAAGAGGTGCTTAGCTGTGTTTTGAACCCTGATTAAGCCTAAGGTTACTCAGTGTTTATATGTGCATTCGCAGTGCACTGGGAAAATTCAGTGTTTAATGGTTCCTGTGCTGATCTTTTGTTAGAGCCCTGGGCTGTGGTGCCTGAGAGCAGCGATTACTGGCCAGATTAAAAACCACAAACTCTTTCTAATTCCGAGTTTTGTCCAACTTTATTCCTGCTGATGTGAAGCAGGGCTCAGTATATCTCTTAGGGCTGGGATTTTAAAAACTGACACCACAAGTCAGTCCCCTGAGTTTTTATTTAGCTTATTTAGTGGAACAAGGTAGTGTTGTTTTGGACACATCAAATAGGGAACAGTTTCCATCTGTGGGTCTCATTAGGGTTCTTAGGTCTGATTTTTAAATTTTTTTTTTTTGTTTAATGACCATGAGATGGTAAATGGACAGGGAGGGTACTCATAAAGGGCAAGGGCTCCAAAAAATAAGGGTGATAACTTAGGGTGATGAGACAACAGCACAAAGCTTCATTTCCAACCCCTCTGCACTATTTTGAATTCTGTGAATGACCTTGCTGAGTGCTTTATTCTCCTAAAATAATCAGCAGGTCAATACCAGTCCTGCTTGTGTGATAAAATGCAGTAATTGCTGACCAGGACATGTCCACAAAGGAGCCGGGAGAGCTGATCTGGGGGAGAGAGGACATTTCCACCAGCAGGGTCAGGAGATCCTGACAGCTCAGGACAGTCCATGGCAGGGAAAGACAAGACATGTCGAGGCAGACTGAAAAAACAAACTGATGGATGAGGGTGACGTTACCAAAGGGAAAACTGCGTTGGCAAATAAATGCACATTTACTAAAAGAAAACCTCTTGTTTATGAGAAGTGAGAGGTGAAATTGAGACTACTGATGGTAAATTGCAAGATTATGGTGCTCAAGTGAGAGGGAGAGAAGGGCTCTGGGAGAAAGTTGGCCCTGCAACATCTGAGCAGCAGCACCTCCACGGAGGTCAGAAATTTCGGAGAAGGTTTTTGATATCAAAGCAGTGAGGCTGTGGAGCAGAGTCCATATGTGGGTAACGATGTGAAAAACCACTAACGGCTCCTAAAGCAGAGCCTGATGACAGAGGATTAGAGGACATGTCTGCAGGGGAAAGGGCCTGGATGGGAAGGAGCAAAGAGCCTCATCCAGTCCAGGTTAATGGAAATACCCCAGAAATCGGAAATACTGAGGCACACCTAGCTCAGACTGTCTAAACTTCCATTTTCAGTTGTTTTTATTACATGGCTTTAATCCGTGCAGATTCCAGGGGTGGGGAGCACTTGGGCTCAGCTGCTCAGCTGGGACTGCGCCTCGCAAGATGTGCTGTAGTAACAGGGGCAAGGTTTGAGCTTCTATTTTACAAAAAAAAAAAGAGGTTTTGGAGTGATTTCAATGATGGTGGTGTGCTAGAAGAGTTCAGAGGACGGCAAGGTGGGCAAGAGGAAGATTTGCTCTGCTCAGGTAGAGCAGACACACAGGGCCACTGCCCTGAGGTGATGCCACCTCTCTGTGTCTTACTCTATAGGAGCTGGAAACAGATTAAAACCAGCAAAGAAGAAGAAAAGGAGAGAAAACAAAGTAGAGAAAGGGGAATATTAAATTATTAGGCAGAAATTCTTCCCCGTGACCCTGGCTGAGGATCTATGTCTGACCCTGGATCCCTGGCAGTGTCCAAGGCCAGGCTGGACATTGGGGCTTGGAGCAGCCTGGGACAGTGGGAGGTGTCCCTGCCATGGCAAGGGTGGGATGGGATGAGCTCTAAGTTCCCTTCCAATCCAAACAAGGAAGCCTGAGCTTTCAAGGCATCAAATTTGCCTTCCTCCAGCCTGGAACGGCACTGGCATGAACTGTGCCCAGGGAGTGTCATCTGCATGGTGGCTTTCATTGCATCCCACATGTGGGAATCTGAACCTCGGAGTCCTGAGAACCTTGTGTGTGTGCAGCTTCTCTGCGAGCCTGACAAGGGATCATTAGTAACTCGCTGATGTCTCTCTCTGTTTGTTCTACTTCACGAGACACTTCCCCATCTAATTTAGAGCAAAGCTTGGTGTTTACTTGGCTTCACAAAATGACACTCTTTTCCCCCCAAGATTGCTGCAAAGTCTTGGCAAAGAATATTTACATAAACAGGTTTCAACTTCATCAAGAACAGGTCGGGAAAGGAGGGCAAATCCAAGTGGAAGGGAAATAAAGCAGAGTATAAGGTGGAGTAGTTGATCTCTCATTCAAGGCTGCAAAAGAAGAACTTTGAATGTTTGCAGGGCTGGTGCAGCCCTGTGAGGGAGTCACACCATTACCTAAGACCCCTAAAACTCCTGGAAATATGGAGGAAGAGCTGTGGGGAGTGGTGGAGGGGCCCAGCCCTGCTGCAAGGCTGGCAGGGACAGCAATTACAGCAAATCACCCACACATCGCTGCAGCTTTGTGCTGCCACTGTGCACTGGAAGCCTTTGAAGCCTAGAAACGATGAAATTTTAATTGTTAGCAACCTCTCAGGGTCCTGGGGATAAAACCCCTAGGACATCTTCTGGCGTTCCCAGCGGAAGGAAGGGAGAGGGTGGCAGCTCGGCTCATCTCCCCATCTGAGGGCGGCCATCGTCCCCATAACTTCACTCCCTAACTTTTTCCAGCTTGGGTGAAAGGTGCCTCCTCAGTGCCCATTCCAGGAGCCAAGGGGTGTCTGGCGTGGACAGAAAAAAAGGGAATTAGTTTATGGGAAGCGGATGGGTCCGGTATGTAAATAAAAGCCACTCGCACCCTCATTATGGGGGCTCTTTTGAATAAATGTTAGCCTTTAAGTGCCAGCTGTCACTCTATGCATGGCCTCCCTTCTTACAACTAACCTCTCTGTCACCTCGCCTTGTCTCCCTAACTTGTCCTATTATGCAGTACCAAGCTGAGTCATTGTTTCAAGCAGGAGGTGACATGTTAATAGCTTAATAATAGTATAATCTCGCAAATAATAATATGCTGTCACACTGTCTGAAGCACAATGTTTACAGGAGAAGTGGTAATGTATGATGACAGTAATTTGAATAAAAATGAATTTACTGCTCTTGTCTCATTTGCAGTAAATTTTCGCATCTTTCATGCACAACTGGTGCTCCATGACCTCTTTCATTATTGTGTTCTCAGTGGCTGCTGCTTGCTTTAAAGTGAAAGGCAGGCAAATGAAACAGAAACCTGCAGCTTAATAAGAGGTCTCCAGAAAAGAGTTCTCACCGCGGCTTCTGGAAATCTCACTTTCTTGTTTACAGAGCCGAGGCGGTGTCGGCCAGGCTGTTTAATTAATGCAAGCTGGAGGTGCCGATTGAAAAGCAGGCGCGAGCTGATACGATTCTGGATTGACAATTTAAAAATAATCGTCATGAAAATGTGGCAGAGGGGAAAAAGTGCTCGGAATACAGAGAGGATCGTTGGGGTTGGAATTGGAGTTTGCTCAGCTTAAGGAAAAAATGGTTTAAATGCTGTGGGTTCTTGATGTGGAGAAAAGCAATCCTTGAGTTAATTATAAATTCATGGTGGTGTGAGAGTGGACTGGTAAAACTTAAAAATTATTCCTGAATACATGAAATATTTTGTTCTGCGTGGTTTCTGCCTCGCCCTGTGCCATATCGTAAAATTCTGCCATTTCCACGTCTGGTACAGACCGGGACTCCTGGTGTTATTCTGACAAATAAATAGGGAACGTACTCTGTATCAAAACTGCCTTTGGAAAATTTAAATTCCTAGGACAGTTCTATTTCTCTAAAAGAAAAAAGGAGTTATTACATGATGTGGTTCATTTGATGAAAAAGAAGAAAGTTTACAGCTCACAACTGATATGCCTGGACTAAATTTAGTTTGATGGAATGAGGACAACTAATTGAAACTTGCTGGGACTCAAAACACTGCACAGGACAAATTCTCCCCAAAACTGCTGGGTTTTATCTAAGTTAAAGTGAATGTATAGAATTAAAAAATTTGGTTTGCATGACCTAGTTCATGGGTTGTCATAATTAAGACCCCAGTTTACCTCTCTGTCCTTATATACACAAACGCAATTATTTATTTTTTCGTTTCTTGTGCTTGTATCTAACAACTACAGTATTTTCCTCTAAACTGAAAGTTCAGCTGTGTTAATTTTTTGGGAACAGCCGTGCTGCTGCCATCCTGATCCTCCCGCAGAAACTGGGAGTTGACCTGGAGACCAACATCACTGATGGGCCATGTCAGGTGGGAGAATCCAGCAGGAAAAGGACACACTTGGTGATGGATCACCATAAAACACACTTTGTTATATTTTTGAATCTGAGTTTTGAAGAGGGGCAAAAATTAGACCCAAATTATTCTTCAGTACCCCATCTCTGCACACTGATGCTAAAGGAAAAGGACACACTTGGTGATGGATCACCATAAAACACACTTTGTTATATTTTTGAATCCGTGTTTTTAAAAGCAGTAAAAATCAGACCCAAATTACTCTTCAGTATCCCAGCTCTGCACACTGATGCTAAAGGCTGAGCTCTTTCTTTCCGCTGGTTTTGAAAATAAGGCATTGATTTAAATAATTCAAACTGCTTCCAAATCTGGCCCCATGGCAGGCGATTGGAACTGATCATCTTCAAGGTTCCTTCCAACCCAAACGCTCACTGATTCCATGATTCTATGAAGGGAGTGCAGCTGCTGGGTTTCATAAGCACCTTGCTTGGCTGAAATTGTTTTTGAACTGAATTTTTAATTTTTTTTTTTTTTTTCCATGAAAAGTGCAAGATGCTTCAATGGGATTGCTCAGAGTTGCAAGGGCTGAATGACCCCCTCCAGGTAACTGCATTAAACACATTGTTTTGCTGAAAAGATTTTTCCATCAGAAAATATTTTCTGTTTAAAAATAATTTATGATTTCCCAGTGTAGGTTTAACTGTTTTCTTCATTTTGGAAATCCCAGTCCTGTGAAGTGACAATCAAGACACGTGTGACATTACAGAGCTAAATAATGATTAATGGAGATTATGTGCGAAAGGGTAGAAAAGAACAGAGCAACAAAGTGTCTCTTTGGTTGATGGAGTTTATTTCATGTGTATAAAAGGTCTCTTTCCCCTGAATCACTGATGTTCAAGGGGATATCGACACTTCTGTGTCCTGCATGAAACTCAAAGGTCCTTTTTGTTGCCACCTTTTAATTATTTAAATGTAGGCGAATCTGATTAAAGCTCTTAATTAGATGTATTTAAGATTGGCAAATATATCACTGTCCTGAACAGCCAAAGTCATCCACTGAGAAGTCTCAGTTATTTGCTAAAATGCAAGAAAGTTTCCTGGGGACAAAAAAACACCCAAAATACTGTATTTGTGGAAATAAACAATGGGTGGACCTGATTTTCGTGGTGTGAAAGCCAAGTGGAGTTTTTAATTGACTCCAACAGGCGCTGGATCAGGCCTGTGGGGTGTTTGGTGCTCAGTTACAAGTTAGTGCTCTCTCTAATCACCTTGTTCTCTAAAGGAAATAGATACTAAACAGGAACCATCTGGTAATACATTCTGTACCTCTTAATTACAATGTTTTGAGTGGCACCTAAATAAATTTCATTTACAAGCACATGACTGCTTGTCAAAAGCTCTGTTGATAATTTTATTATTGTAGTTTACCTTCTCGCTTAATGACCCTGGCCCAGTAAAGACAGGAATATTCAGCTCTACTGGAAAAATAAGTGATTGTCTTAAAAACAGAATGACAAAAATTCCATCTTTCATGGTGTGTTTCTAATTATTTTCAAATGTTTGGAATACACTTGACATGGGGATGGATCTGCAATAAAAATTACCAAAATTCTGATTTCTTGGTAGAGAGGAGAAGCCGAGGCAGCTCTACAGAGAGCCGGGGATGGTTGTAAAGTGCTCGTGTTATTTTATGATCTCTGTGTTCCTGTGTAGATGTACTGTAGCATTTAGACAATTTTCTCTTTGTTAGCTGCAGGAAAAGATCAATATTATAAAGAAGTTGAGTGACTCTGTGAATTACTCTCCTGCGTTTTCACCCTGGCAAGTGGGGATTTCAATCCTGTCCCTGGTTTTGAGGCTGAACCACAAACCCTGCCCCAAGTGCACGTTGGAGCCACCCCTACATTTGGAGGTTTCCAGTTTGGGGTTGCTGCCTATCCATGGCTAGAGCTGAAAATTGCTTTCCTGATGTCTCAGGATTCTGTGGTGGAAATTATTCTGTATCGTAAAATCAACATCTAATTCGTCAGGATGACTGACAGCCTCCTTTGGAGAAAAACCTGGGACAGAACTTGGATGGAGCAGTGCCCACAGAGGTGCCACCACCGTGCTGAGCCTGCCCTGGCACCCTGGATTTCACAGAAGCGTTTTTTGGGGTGCAAGGAAAGATTTTCTCATGCCATGACATCAAATAGTGGCACATCCACTTGCCAGGGAGAAGCAGCTTCCTGCACAGCAAATCCTCATCTGTCTACATACAGTAATTGTTGGAGACAAAACAAATTACAGATAATGTGCAGTTTTGCTAAGTTTCACTGGGAAACTGCTAGTTCAGCTTTGTGTTCGAAAGTCTTTTTAATATAACAAGTTGGCGGAGACAAAAATCCTAGGAGGAAAGGCACAAGGGAGGTTTCTGGGAAAACAGGAGGAATGTGGCACCTGGAGGGGTTTTGTCCACTTCTTTGGGATGAGCTGCCCTTGGGAAAACATAGCAGCATAAAACGTAAAGTAACCTTATTTTTAAATTCATGGCAAATTAAAAAAGGAATCCTACTGCTCTCAGCAGGGTCCTTTATTCCTTTTTAGTTGCAGTTGATGGTTTTTCTCCTCTTAAAATAATTTTGTCTCCAGGTCTCAATCTTGATGTGGGAACTTTAGGAAACAGGTAAGCTTTCAAATATTTTTTTAATCAATGCTTTGGCAAGCTGGAGTTGAAATAACATTTAAATTCAGAGAGATGCTGGTGAAATAGAGAGGATGATCATCGCCAGGTGGGTTTGTAAGTCGGGTTTGAGGCAACTGAGCTGCCTGAGCAGAGGAGGGAATTCACCGTACACAGCAAATTGTTATCCCCTACAATGTAATATCTGGATTTGAAGCTGATATTTAAAGAGGGCACTTGCTTTACTTATGAGATTAAAGGCAAATGCTCTCTTTTAAAAATGAAGTCATGCTGTGTTTTGCACCTTTTGACACTTATTAACTCAGGTCATTAAAAAGAGGCTAATTAAAAAAGAATGTAAAACAAAAGAGTCATTTGTCTATCGCCGAGCTCGGTTCTTCATGTGCGCTGGCTGGAGGCACTCTCCGTTTAAACCTTGGGTACAGAAAGCACTGGGAGCCACTGGGGCATGCTTGGAGCTTGTCATGGCTTTTGGCGAGCCTGTGGTCCGGCTCATTATGCACCTCATAAAGAAGAGAAGTCATTGTCATCAAAATTAGCTGAAGCTGGAATTTACATTCGTGGAAATTTTGGTTTCGGCACTGTCCTCTGGGGCTGGACAATAAAGGAAACCTTTTGCCAGCTGCAGTTAAAGGAAGGGAAGTTCAGTAAATGCTTAGTGCTTTGTTAAGGCGTTTACCGAACTGGGCTTTGTGCATGTGAGGTTTTACAGCTGATGAGAATTTGGGGCAAACAGCCTGTGAAGATCACTGGGTTCCTCTTCTTCCAAAGGGACGCTTTGCTAGAAGGCACTTTCTCTCCCCTAAGGTTCAAAAGTTGTTTTTTCAGGGGAAGAAACTCTTCTGATGCTCATGAGGGAGTCCTTCCAAGGCATCCCAAGGGGGTACGGACAGATTTACGAGGTATCTTTACTAAAAGCGTGTGCTGCACCCATCGGTCTGTGCTGAAGCTCATCCAAGCTGAAGACAACTGGAGGTATTTTGAGGGCAGGAGTTTTTCTGGGAGGGTTTCACACCCTGTTGAACTCTGCAGAGGCAGCCATAAAGACCAGCTGTCCCTGGAGAGCTCCCACCTCTCCCCACGCAGGTTCAGGTGATGGCTTGGCTCTGGTTTAGCCACGACGCTGCAGGTCCAAAGCTGTAAAGATATTTATGGAAATATCTCCTGCAGGGTTTCAATCCCTTCCCACAGCTATGGGCCTTGCTGACCTCAGAGCATGGGGTCAATCAGCAAACATTTCTAGAGAGGGTTCTCCTAACAAA
>JAXCHO010000234.1:1882500-1960000 GCA_036630365.1 Acanthiza pusilla | reverse complement strand
GCTCCGCAGGATCTAAACCATCCGTGGAGAGAACTGGGGACAACCTCTCTGGTCAAAAGTTTGCCTCAGAAGTTGTGGCTGCCTCATCCTTGGAAGTGTCCAAGGCCAGGCTGGACACTGGGGCTTGGAGCAGCCTGGGACAGTGGGAGGTGTCCCTGCCATGGCAGGAGTGGCACTGGATGATTTTAAGGTCTTTTCCAACCCGAACTGTTCTAGGGTTCTGTGAAATCCCATCTCTATCCAGGTAAAGGGATGGGTTACCCCAGGTGGGGCACAGCAGAAATCTCCTCCCACGGGTATCCCTGCACTGCTCTTGTACATGGATATTTAATTCTATCCCCAAACAAAGGCAGTTGTCGCTCACTGCCTCTGGAACACGGCTGGGAAAAGTAGACTGTCAAGGGGAGTTTACTTCCTTTGTTAATAAAAGAGAAGAAAAAGAGTTTATGGATCTTTTCCTGAATATGAATATTAAATAGACTAGTTGTGGGAACCCTGATTTTAATTTCCTATGTCTTTATTTGGAATTCTACTCCCTCTTGGAAAGGTGTCTACTTAAATATAGGGGGAAAGGGAATTTAATGAATTACAAAAAGGGTTATTTTACATGGAAAATGTGTATTCCTGGCTATTTCCATTTAAAGAACATGACATTAGTGTGGAAATTGCCCCTTATGAACAGGTCATTAATGTCAACTCTACTAAAACTGACATCACCTGCTACTATTTTAATTGTGTGTTTTACTAATGCTAACCATTTTCCTGACAATAGAACCCCCCTAAGCTTAATGAATCTTTGCAGAATACATAAACCAAGGTCAATATGTAAGAAATGCCTCAAATGTTAAGAAACTCTCCCTGAGAAGCTGAAAGAAAAGTTTATTATTCTTTTACATTCATAAGAATAAGAGCAAAAATAGAAATCCTACACAATATGTTTTCCAGATCGTCGTATATAAAAAGCTTTGATGCTTCTGGGAAATCTTTTCGATTAGCTACTATTTTATATGAAGAAAATGACTTATTTTACCAGGTTACATTTCCACGATTTATTCTTTATTTTCCACTACAAGTGGCATATTAAATAAAAAACAAAAATCCCGAGGACTTCTTTAGTGTCATATGTAACAATCACATTTTTTTCCCATGCTTTGGGGGTGGGAGGAGGGGGTGGGGGGGTGGAAAGAGAGAAAATGAAATCCAGATTTGTAATTCCTAACAGGAGAAATTCGATCCTTTCCAATGTTTAAGTAATATTTCCTGTAAAACATACGAGGCCATCTGCAGAGCTGTTTCCAGACACATTTTGAAGTGGCAAGGGCAACTGAAAGAGACCCGAATGGAGGCTGGCATTTCACCTCTGGGAGATGGAGCATTAAAGGTTTCGAAAAGCTGGTTCTACAATTTTACAAAGTATTCAACCACTGCATAGTTCATAATTTGTTTAATTTACCTACCTTTTATAGGTATGGGGAGGGGGAAATCCGCTCTGTAAGAGACAGTATAAAAACCAAGACAGCTGTAAAAAGCTAATGTACAGCTATCAAGAATGCTTCATGGTTTCAGCTGATTGGAAATGTATTTTATTCTTTACAGGCCAAAATGTTCACCTAGAAAAACAGTGCAGAGTGAAACATATTTGGGCAGACAACAGAAACACCGAACCCTTTTTGCTATTTAAGTCTATTATGGAATTTTGTTTTATTGTTGATCTCCAGGGTCACCTTATGAATTCGTGTTAGTAAAATGTTATGGCCTCACTATAATATTCACTTTGTGGAAGGGTCTGCATTTACCAAATCTCATCCGAGATCGAATATAAATGAGAAACTTGCATCTCTCTTCAAGGAATATATTTTAGACTGTTTTCTCCCCCTTTTGGAATTACAGACAGATTCCAAAATTGAATTCTTTTTCTTGTGCCAGGATTGGGTAAAATGACTGAACACTTAGGCTTACCTTTGATACATGTCTTAAGTTTAAAATTTGCATCGCTCAAATAGTTAACTTCAGGGCCAGATTCTGCCCTCAGCTGTGCATATTTGGGAACCCCATTAACTTCCCTGGAAAATAATGTTATACTGTTTGGATGCACTGGAATGAGATACATTACAGTGTTACCTTCTGTCATCCCCCTGTAAAACTCAGTCCTTGCTGCAATTTTTATTTTGCTGGCTGGCGTAACCCTTTTATTCTGTCAGTACCAACTGGTCTGTTGGATATCTGTACCTGTCCTCTCTGATCTCTGGTTGTGTTGTTGAGATTAAATACGACCAGTAGAGTAAAACTGGTAGTGCCCATGAAATTTAAAAATTGTCATCTGATTGGTTTTTTTAACCATGTTTGCAAAGGAATTTCTGTAGCTCAAATGGTTTTGGGGACAGGGAGTTGTGGGTCTCTGTCCCACACTCTCCCACCTTGGAGCCCTGGGACTCCACCAGCTTTAAAAAAATTATGTTGAGCAAAATGTTCTCCAAGAGTGAAAAATCATGGTATGAGTTACTCATTTATTAATAAAAGGAAATTTATTTCAGCTTCCATGCAGTGTTTCTGTCTCTGTGTTTCAGCTGTGAGATGGAAGAGCCCTCTTTTATCAATTTTCTTGGCTCCACACAAGTTCTTCTCTGTGCAGACACCAGATGCAGGAGGATCCCCCAGGAGTTTGGTGCTCCCACTCGTTTAGAGATGTAAATCCTGTGGGTTGATTTGGGGATTGGAGAGATGCTCATTTTCACACTAAGCACTGGGGTGAGTTGTTAGTCTCTCCTTGGCACCGCCAGTGCTGCCATGGACCACCAAACCTCACCATCCTGAGAATGGGCACTTCCACCCCTCCACTTGTCTTATTTCCTCTTGCTCAAGCAGAATGTACGACACTGAATTTTAAAGTGAGGACACATAGGAAACCATTTTCCAGATTAAAGAGGTTTTTTTTTGGTATCTTGCCCATCCCAGCTGCTTTTGGCTGGCAGTGCCACGGCCTCGCGCCTCCTCTCTCTGATCCCACACGAAGCCAGAAAAGAGCCTTCAAAAATGTCACTTCCATTTCCTCCCAAAAGCAAAACACTTCCTACAAGGAAAGCACACATTACAGCTGAATTATAAATGAGGGCTGGTATTTTTGCGAGGTACAAATCGCAGGCATTCTCCATATTGTTAGAATACCAATTTTATTTTCCTGGTGTGTAGTACCCGGTGCAGCGCGGGGTCCCCGGAGATGCGCGTGTCCTCCGGAGATTACTTCAGCATTGCATTACTGCTATCACATATCCATTACATATACTCTTTCAGACAAGTGGAAATGTTTTCACAAAAACAATCTGGAATCTTGGCTTAAAACCCAAGCTTGCTGTCAAGGCAAACAGAGTAGCCTCAAAGAGGACTTATTTCTATTTTGTTCAGACAAGTATGTTGTTTCTGGATTATAATAAGGGGAAATATAGCGGCTATCAGTCTTCAGTTTATTTGACAAGCTTCCTCTGACAAACCGAGAGGAATAAGCCCTGGCCCTGCAAACTCGTTCTCTTTCAGGTATTCCCTTTGGCTCCAGCATTTTTATTAGTGTGATTAAGGGCCACACACATGTTTACAGGACAGGAGTCGCAGGATGGGATGATGATATATTTCCTCGGCTGTTACTTATTTGGCAAAGTTTTAAAAGCCTTCGCTGTTTTCAGAGCTTGTCTCTATCAGCCAGCGCTCTAAGAGCTTGTCCCATCACCTATCAAACAAGGTCAACGAGCAGGTTATAATCAGATGCCAAATAAACAAATGCAAACTTGAAATCAAGTGATTTACTGTCCATTTTCATTAAGTTCTTCCCCAGGAAGCAAACACTTTATGCAGCACAAGGGACCTGTGGAAAGGGTCAGCGGCCGTGCTGAAGCAAGACGTGGTGTGATGGTTTTCACCCAAATGGACTTTAACGACACCGAGCGTGAAGGGAGAGCTGCCTCGTGCGGGGAAAAGCGCCTGCAAACAGAGCAGCATCTCTTCACCTTGCCGAGAATTCTCCTTTGGAAAGTGCGTGGAGTTTTAATATTCATGTGTTTACATTACTCGGAGTTTTCTCCTCTTTAGACCAGAATTTTCCCTGTGCTGTCAGCTCAAAAAAAAAAAAAAAAAAAAAAAAGTCTCAGGACACAGGAGTTTGTAGCTTCATTATAAAACTCAGCCCACTTTAAAACTGGAATTTCAATTTGCTCAAGAATTGCAGCAAGAATTGGGAGTGGTCTCAGGTAGCAGGACACCTTTGTGTGGTGAGGTGTGGAAAAGCCACGTAAAGGACAGGGAGACTTCTAATGTGTCGGTGTGGTGTTTTCCTAAGGAATGGTGGGACTGCAGCAGAACCACAGAGTGCTCTGCGTTGGAAGGGACCTGAAATGCCACCCAGTGCCACCCCTGCCATGGCAGGGACACCTCCCACTGTCCCAGGCTGCTCCAACCCCAATGTCCAGCCTGGCCTTGGACACTGCCAGGGATCCAGGGGCAGCCACAGCTGCTCTGGGCACCTGTGCCAGGGCCTCAAACCCTCACAGGGAAGACTTTGTTCCTAATGTCTAATTACACAAAAATGTACACACTGGGAAGTGACTCCAGGTTTGGCCCAATAAATCACAGCACTGGAGCACTGCTTGGGAAAGGCAAGTCGCTTGGAGAACATGAAATATTGAGCAACTTGAATTGTTTTTCCATGAAGCATATCCCTTGATAGCATTTTCCTTTCTTGTATCTCCTTAATAAAGCCTAATTTTAATGATTTCTAGGCAGAATTATACTAACTATGCTCCTTTTCCAACATAATATTGGCTTCAGTGTGGTTGCACTGGCAAGAAGTCATGGTTTGCTTCTTTGCCATTTTGTGAATTGAGTTCAAAACAACAAATTTTAACATAACCTATTCTGAAATTTTGCAAATATCATTTACTGAAACAATTGCCCTCAGTTTTTCTGTATTTGTTTTATAAATTGTTCCATTCCTGTATTTCAGAAAATTTCCCAAATGACACCAAGCCAAAACAATTTTTTTCTCTCTCTCTCTCTTTTTTTTTTCCTAAAGGTTGCATAAATATTTCACATGTATCTCCCTTTAATTAGATCATAACACTGTAAAGTGGCAAAGAGTTTTCTCTTTCCCCAAATTAGACATGAGAACCCCAAACAAATTAATTTGTGTCTCAGGGTTTTGACTGGGCCTCTTGGCCTGCTCCAGCACTAATACAGGCACTCGTGACCCTCTGGATTTCAAACGCCTGAGGGTAAAAAGCAATTATAAAAACATGACTCTCCCAGATCAGCTTTCGAATCTGCCTTGTCTCTGTTTTATTGATGGGAGATTGAAGGAAGATTCAAATCAGCTATCCTTCAATTCTTTACCAGCAGCAAAATACAGAAATCATTAGCTTTTTCTGTGTAAATGACTTTGTCCTGCTTTATTATTCAAAACTGGCCGGGCATTTGACTTGAAAAGATCACATTTAATATTTATTTTGAGTTTTGGTATTTGTAAATAGTACAGTGCTTTACACCTTATTTTCTTTTTTCTTTTTCAGACTAATTTTTTGTAACAATTAGAGCAGGAACTAATTAATATGGGGAGTTTTTTTAATAGCTAAAGAACACACACTGATGTAAATTAGGATCTTGCTCTCACAGGTCTATTGTTATTGTTAGGAAGCTCTGCTGCACAACCATTTCCCAAAAAATCAGGGGAAATAATTAAATATCTATCTTATTTTATTTCTCTCTCTGATTGCTGGTGTGCATTTAGTGATAAGTAAGGATGGGAGTAGAACAAAATATTCTCTTTAAACCCCAGTGTAATTACGTCTCCTCGTGGTGGTAAGTGTAATCAGATCCCAAAAATTGGGGAAGAGGAGTGTTTGATTTAGAAAGGAGGAAAGAGGAGAGAGGGTGTGGGAAATGCTCTGCAGAGAGTTTGGAGAGAAAACTGGGCTGAGATGCGTTTATTGTTTTTGATGAGTCTAAATGATAGAATTATTAAGGTTGGAAGAGAGCTCCAAGATGTTTGAGCCCAAGCTTTGACCTAAGGTTGGATCCTTTTGGTTCCCCTGGATGGATCCATGAGGGAGCACTCCCAGGGTGTGGGGCATGAGATCTCCATGGGTGGGGATCCATCCAAGATGGCTCTTTGTTCTTTTAAACATAAGGACCTGAAAGACATCAGACTAGGTTTGTGCAGCTCCAGAAGGGAAAGTGTGATGAGACAGTGTCATTTCCTTGGCAGAAGCTGAAGACCTGGGCTAAAGAAAATCCTTCTTTTCCACCCTGCAGGGGCGATGACACCTGAGTGTGGGAGGGGCTTTGTCCCTGCGCCAGGCTCAGCACTCTCCTTATTTCTCCTTCTATTCAGAATAACACGAGGGCTGGGCTTTGATTTCCATCCAAGTGACGACAGCACAGTCCATGTTGAGGGTGGGTCACATTTCCGAGGTGTCAGATAAATCCAAACGCTCCAGGTGTAAAGGTGGAGTCAACAGTTTGTGTCCAAGTGAGCTCAGCCTCTGGCCAATCTGTCGCCTCTCTAAATCCTCCTGGGCTGGTCCTGCAGATAAAAATCCTGCATCGCCCAGATGAGGGCTTTTTAAAATGATACAAGGCAGACATTCAATTTTAAGAAGCTGGAGCTTTATTTTTGGAATCCCAGAATGTGTACGGAATTTAAAAAGCCTAAAGCCATAATGTTTTACTGCTCCTTTGATAAAATTTATATTTAATCATATCTTAAAAACTGTTCTCATTCTGCCACTTGATGTTACCAACCAAGCGGAACCCATCAATGCAACACTATCTATCAGCTCTTCTTTTATTTCACTCTCCTGCAACTCCTTTTTAATGGCACATCCATTAATGAATTACACTGGAGTTTCTGTGAAGTCCAAATGAAAATCGTGCTCCTACCAAAGGTGGGTCTGCTACCCCCAGGTATTTCATTTGTTGGAGCCAAAACGCTGAATTTGACACATTTATGTTGCAAAACCTCCAGCACAGACCATTGTTTTAGTCCTTTGTCTTGAAGCTGAGTTATCTGGAAGTTGTGCAGTGAACTTTCTCCATTGTCTTCAGATCATGGAATGGTTTGGGTGAGAAGGGAGCTTGAAGCCCATCCAGTGCCACCTCTGCCATGGCAGGGACACCTCCCACTGTCCCAGGCTGCTCCAAGCCCTGTCCAGCCTGGCCTTGGACACTGCCAGGGATCCAGGGGCAGCCACAGCTGCTCTGGGCACCTGTGCCAGGTCCTGCCCACCCTCCCAGGGAACAATTCCTTCCCAAATCCCACCTAAATCCTCCCACTTTCAGTCTAAAGCCATTCCCTGTGTCCTGTCCCTCCATCCCTTGTCCCCAGTCCCTCTGCAGCTCTTCTGGAGCCCTTCAGGCCCTGCCAGGGGCTCTGAGCTCTCCCTGTGTCCTTCTCCTCTCCAGGTGAGCACCCCCAGCTCCCCCAGCCTGGCTCCAGAGCAGCTCCAGCCCTTGGAGCATCTCCATGGCCTCCCCTGGATCTTCATCTGAAGATCTCCATCAGCAGGTGGGGTTCAGGAAACCTTTCTAGAAGATGTGGGAATGTTGTGTGTGGTGATTGACAGCTGAGCTGATGAGGATGGCACTCATTGGTAGCTTGGCTGAATTTCCAGTGCTGCCCATTTGCTGCTGGTGGCTTTAAGATTATAGAAAATTTTCTGCAGAGAAGTCCAGATCTCTTTATCAAAACTGCTTCTTTAAAACAGTAGTTAGACTAATTAAAACCTCTTCTAAGCTCTCCCTGCAGCTACACCTGTGAACTCTGCTGTTGTCACGTTGTTGGATGTGTGTCTGGGGATGGACCCTGGACTTTGTCAATGTGACTTCATGTTACTGTGGCAAGAATGAGTTAAATCACTTCTCTCCATTTTTTTTTCTCAGAACTGAAACATGTCCAGCAAAGTTGGTGGTCTCCATAAGAAATTCAAACTCTCTGCTGACCAAGTGAAAACACACATGTGCATGTATCAGACATATACATAATCTTGGCTGGAAATCAGCATCAGTGACAATTTCACTCAGTGAAATCTTAATTTTGATCCCTGCTCTTAAAAATCATGTTTGTCTCAGGAATTTTACTTAGAAGACCTTTTAGCCTTTCTTTACCAGACTGACTTTGCAAGTTGTTAATAATTTTCCCTTATGAAGACACTCATTTTTTATTCCCCTATAAACTGGAATTAAAATTCCAGCTTAAAATTTACCCACATTTACATTGCAGGAATTTGGGGTTTTTTCGTAGCTTCTTTCCCTTTTTCTCAGAAGTATCCAGCATGGACCATGCTGCTAAAAAACCACCGGACCATTGGCAATCGCACATTCCAATGTAACTCCTTTAAACAGAGAAAGGATTTTGTTCTTACTTTTGATAAACACATAAGTAAAAGTCTGGTCTTTTCATTGCTGTCTCTTTTCCTGGAGGACCAGGGGATGTCCCAGTGCTGTCTATTCTTTTCCTCTGTGCTTTGCAGGCGAGGGAATCGCGCGCCAGGCTCGGCTCCGCGGCCTCTGAAGAGGCAACATTAAAGTCAGCACTTGACTGCGCTGAATTTTACAGGATTTTTCCCCCCAACTCTGATATTGATATCTTTTAAGTGAAGAGAGTAAATGAGGGATTTTTCTCTAAATTATTGACTGCGTGTCTGGTGAAGAGATGAATTAAAAATATCTTTATCTGTGATAAAGGTTTAGGTGAATTGGGTTAATCTTGGGGCTTCTGATGTGGCCCTTTCCAGTATTGTTTAGGGTGAGCTAAGAATGTGAGGAGGATTTGTGTGGGGGAGAGCAAAGTTAGCCCAAATTTTGGTGCTGGGGACATGAGATTTTCCATGTTCTTAAATATTTTTTTCTATGAAATCAGGACAGAGAAAGAGGGGGAGGGAGTTGAATTAAAAACCAAACAACTTGGCATTGCTTTGCTTTCCTCTTTCTGCACTCTCAGCATTTTGCATTAATAATTAAGGCATTTCAGACCGAAAATTTGGGGGTGAGCAGTTGGAGGAGAGCCCCAGTAAAAGACAATTCCATCAGCAGGAGCTGAGAGGCCACGGAAGGTCCTGGCAGGTCCCGCAGAGCCGAGGACATTTCTGGTCTGCGTGGACCCAGCAGGAGCTGCTGGGAGAGGCTCAAAACAGCTCAGCTCACTCCCAGGCTTATTTTTTGGACAGCCTGAACTTATTCTGGAGGAAAAAACAAAGGTAAGGGAAAATATATAAATAGCTGTGTGTTTTTAGGAAAAGTTGGGAAGGAAGAAAGACACCGTGACAGGTTTTGTTCTTCCAGTAATGTCTCCTTGCTTCACTTCAGTGAAAGAGTACTTTAAAAATCTGCTTTTCTGTGTATGTAAAATTCCTGCGATACAAATTTGATCACATTTGCAAGGATTAAAGGATTTGATGTGCAGAATGCATTCTCTTCCTAAGCATGACAAATGGAAGCAATTTACAGATGGCTTCTGAATATTTTCCTGAAATTATTTTCCTGTTCTGTTTTGGCTTTCTGTTTTGTTTGGGGTGCGTTTTTTTGTGGTTTTTTTTTCTTTTTCTTCTTGTGTGCCACTAGAGATCAGCATATTTTTAGACATTTAAGCAATCATAATGTCAACATAGGGGCTTAAAAAGGATCCTGCATAACTATCGAGTAGCCAAATTACTCATGACTGGCAAAACAAAACGAATAAAGTCAGGCCTGAAGGCATTGAGAAAGCAACTTTTTGCATCCAGCTTTCATATTCCCTTATTCCCTTGTTTTTTTCTGAGGCTTTGGGCATCTCTGCATTTCCATTATGTTAGTTTTATTTTCCCCCAAACCCTCCTTTGTATGGCACAAAAACGAATGTGTATTACAGGAGTGCTCCTTCTTAAACCTATTATTGGCTTAAAGCATTAATAATTTTGAATACACATCTTTTACTTCAGAAACAGTGGCAGGATCTTCTCTTAACTTCCAGGTGTTTCTATGAAATTAAAATAAATACGGATTTTTACATGTCCTCAATTTCTGGTGGTGAAACCGGACTTTTTCATTTTTACAAATCAGCTAAAGCTTTGTGTTTCATTCCCGGGAGATTTGGGGATGAGTTCCCTACCTTTGAAGAAGTCCTCTCTCCTCTATCACTCATTTGCTGACTCCACTGGTCACTCTTCAAGGTCATCAATGCTGGGAAATCGTCACTCAAAGAAGAGCTAATCATTTCCCCCTTTTTCTCCCCGGTTTTTGTCCCACCTGAGCTCCGGCAGCGATCCCTGCACATCTGGGCTTTAACAAATCTCAGCCACGCCGTGTCCCTGTCCAGGGCTTTTACACAGGGATGAATAAAATGTGATAAATGAGCGTTTGCACACTGCAATAATTATGTTTTCCTTCGGAGGCCGCGTGCTGGGTTTGGGCAGGACGTTCCCGACAAGCCGAGATTGTCAGCACGTCCTAAACTGGGCTTTGTGATTAAAAACAACACCAGCAGCAGAGCTCAGGGATTGCTGCAGCTCTGAAATAGTTTTGAGATGAAATGAATAGATCAGAAATTTCGAAGTTAGTTATAACTCCTTCTGTTGATTTTTTTTTTTTTTTCTTAAAAGCATCCAGATCTCAAGACCAAAGCTTGGATATCTTTTTAATCATGGTCAGACTTTCCTCTAATGTCCACAGTCCTAATTTGCTGGGAACTTTAAGTAGCAGGAGCTCCATTCATTTGATTTAGGGTTTCTATCAAGGAGAATAAGATCCAAACCATAATTCCACAGGTCCCCTGCAAATAAGCCTTTGGAGTTACAGTGATCATCAATAAAAACAAAGGGAAGGAAATTTATTAACAAATAAAAATCTTAATATTTAGATGTGTAGAAGAATCTTTTTGCCTTCTAATTTTATAACTAATTGAAGAAGTTAATTTCAAATCAAGGATGCACAATGATTGATAGAAGAGTTTCCTATAATAACAGGAATTCATGTAAATGTAATCACTGGAAGTTGTTTCAACTCCTTATAAAAGGAAATGGAAATAAAATATTGATTGTTCAACGCTAACCAAAAAAAGAATAAAACAGAAAGAGGAGGGAGAGAGAATCCAAGGGGTTTTGCAAAGATACTTTTGCGCAGTTTTTGGAGTAATTTGAGAAACTTCTTGCAGCGTGGGGAAAACTGTGTGTCCGAGTGAAGAGAACGTGGTGGTACCAAATTCTAAGCCCATCCAGGAGGAGAGATCCGGCAGGACTGAGTGAGAGTGGGCAAACATGAAGCGGGGAAAGGGTGATGGAAAGCTTTGGAAAACATCTTTTCAGCAACAAGACAGCTGCTTGTCCTTCTGGCTTGGCTTTAGCTGAAATTTCTGTGACAGAAGGGAAAAAACCAACACCCTTCGTTGGCCTTGTAAATCCTGGCCTAGAAAGCCCTGGGGAGTTTGCTCCCAAGAAAAAGAATCCCTTGCACAATAACTGCACATTTTCAATCAGTCCTCTCGATCCCTGCTTTTGTTTATTCCCAAGAATCTGCCAAGTCTGTTGAACTTCCTCAGAGTGACCCTCCCATTTAATTCATGGGCCATTTTGTATTTACAGAGAGGTCAATAAAAGCTTTCCAGAGCTCCAAACCTCCCTGTAATGGTTGTCCTGAGCAATCCAGCCTGAAGAGCCCCAACAGGAAATTGGTAAAGCAGCAGCCAATTTCCTTTTGCTTTTTTACTGCCTTTTGGTCTTCCTGCTCTGTTCATATCCCCACTGCTGAATTATTCTAGAACATATGGAGGAGAGCTCATATCATTCCCAGAATTTTGTGTAAGGTTAATCAAATACTGGATTTATTTAATTAATAATAGATGTAAGGTTAAAGCACAAGACCAATGATGAAATTTGGGATCTGCTCTGATTTTGTTGCTGTGTGCCTTTGGACCAGCTATTACACAGATGTTCTGTTCCTCTTGCTTAAAGTGTGGGCAATACCTATGGATTTTCCAGGCTGAGGTCGAGGAGCTTGGAAATCTTTGGGCATGGGGAGCAATGGGGTGATGCCCTGAACTTCTGCCATCTGCTCCCACTTCTAAACATGCAAAAGAATATCTTTTATTGGGAAGAGGGAGGCCATGGCATTATGAAATATTTTAGTTAATAACCTCACTTCACAGAGGCTGCAGCCACACTGGCAGGAGCTCGTTGGAGCAGCTCTGCAGAGCGAATTGTTGACACTGAGTACCAGATGTCCCCAATAAATTCGTTTCCAGGTTGTTCCCTTCAGATGATGCTGAGCCTGGTCCTGCTGCCTGCGGCCCCATTACTGCCTGGAACACAGATTCTCCTGGAACACAGATTCTCCCCCCAAAGAGAAGCAGCTTGAGCGCTCCCCGGCAGCTGTGAGAGGCTGACCCCGTCAGGGAAATGGGGACACCCGCGACGTGGCCTTCCAGAGCCACTGCCAGCCTGAGCCCCAGCGGTGGCAGGATGCTCTGAGGGACTTCCCAGCCACCTGTCCCAGCATCCCAGGAGAGCAGTGAGTGCTAATTTGGATGCCTGGGCTGCCTGCAGTGCCTGGGGAGTGTTTAGCATCTCGGGAAGCCCTGGCTGTCCATGACAGCAAAGGTCCTGAGTGCCCAAACTAATCAATGCTGATGGTGGAGGCACCTAATCCCACACCTCCCGAGCCTCCCTCTGGACTCACAGCCTCAGACCTTTGCTTAACATCCACAATTCCATGCAATCTTCTCCCAAAATAGGCAGAGCAGAGGAAGGTGTTTAAGGAATAACTGGATGTGGCACTCAGTGCTCTGGTCTGGTTGACAGCATGGTGATCAGTCATAGGTTGGACTCGATGATCTCAGAGGTCTTTTCTGATTGATTCTGGGATTCTAGGAGAGGGAGAATAACAGGGAAAGGTGGTTGTGTGTTCTTTGCTGTTATAACAATGATCACAGCACAAAGGTTTGGTCTCTGCTCTTGTAAAATTTCTGTATTTTCTTCAATGGCTACTTTATGCAAAATAAATAAGAAGGTCCTTGAACTTGGTCAGAGTCTCCTTTGCCTCAAGGAAGTCTCCTAATTCCCTCTATCCTAGTATATCTAGCCACAAGGATGTCCCTTTCCCCCCCTTTCCCCCCTTTTATCCCAAAGAGATGAAAGAAAAAAAAGCTTTGTCTTTAGACTGACACATTTTTCATTCATTTTGTGGGAATCAGAAATATTCTAAATTGAGATGATTAAAAAGAAAATATGGTGGAGCAATGCCATTTATATTAATTTTGCTTCATGCACGAATAAAATTCAGGGTCATGTTGGAAGTTTTCCTGCAGCACTCAAGGCCACTGGTCCTTTGGTTCTGACTTTTGAAGCCTGAGAAGAAAACACGAGTTGGAATAATCACGGCTGTGATTCCCAGAATTTAATCACTTACGGAAAGAAAGGAAGCATAACCAAACCTCTCACGTGGAGGAGTTTGCAGCCACAAAGTCTGAAAGGATTGGGTTACCTGTCTTGTCTCGTGTTGTCTTTTGTGCTAGTTATGTATTGCTTCAAAGGTACAAAAATAACAGCTCTCATGTCTGAAATATTTTCCTTAGTTTTGCCTCTTGGTCATAAAAAGTAATCTGATCTTTTTTTCTTGTGAGGTTTCTTGTAGGTTTTCACTCTTCTTTGTGTCTTCAGCCTTGAGTTTAATTTTTGTCAGTTAACCTCCCGCCTCAAACACACATTTTCTCTTCAGGCTACCACTTTGATTCTTCTCGTCAATCCCAAACTTAGCAAAACTATGGATGTGCATATTATTTTTTTCATAATTATCAAGTTTATTCTCTTTTTTTTTCCTCTTCACCCCTTCAGGATCTTTCTGGCAAGGATTTCACTCTCCTGGGTTTCAAAGCTGTGAGAATTACCATTCATTCCGAGTTTGAGCCTTTGTTTAAGACAATGTCCTCAGGGTTATGGGGTATGTTAAATGGCAGAAGAAAAACTCCTGTTCTGGGCCTCCTGTTTGGCTGTTTTGTGTCGGGTGGATTGTGGAATATCCACTCCTGCCCCACTTTGACACCCAGATGGATTTCAAAGAAGCCTCTTCTGCAGCCAGCAGGATTTCCCCTTGGCTTTGGCCATGGTGAAGCATCAGGGCCTCCCATGTGCTCTAAAACTCCAGGATTATTGTCACTCCTTTATTTATTCCTTTTTAAGGAAAGGGCTGGAGGATGGCGCAGCCCACTGCTAATCCCGGCCCTAAATGAGGTTGATCCCTGTGAAATGGAATGTGGGGAGCCCCCCACAGTTCTGGTTCTTGGCATCCTATCAGTGGATTTTAGTGGTCTCTAATGATGTTACAAAAAGAATTATTTTTTTGTGTTTTCATATATTTTTTTCTTTTTTATTTTCTTGTGGCTGAAAGAGTTCGCTGAAACACTTCTTCATACTTGGAAAGAAGAACAGTCTCTACCAAGGGGGCAACTTGCTGAGCTCATGGACTGCAGGGGACCATGCCAAGGGATTCCCAGTTTTTGGGAGACCCCAGCACAGCTCTCACACCACACATATCCCCTTACATCAGCGTGGGACAGTTTATGCAGGAGGGGTGGAGCTGAGCCTGGCAGTGGTGTTCCCTCAGATGTGACACCCCAGCTCCCAGGATTGCTGCTCAGGGAGCCCCTGGTGCTGCCTCACTCCTGGCACAGGAATTAGGATGTAGTGAGCAGCATATCCTGGATTTCCAGGCTGGACGAGCCTTTCCCTTTTCATTTTAAGGAAAGATTCTGATAGGATTTTTTTCCCCCTTCACGAGAAATGTCAACATTTATGAAATGGGAGCAAACTGTTTAAATTTTTTATAGAGTAAAAAGATTAAGCTTTGGCCAGCTCCAGCCAAAATTTCCCTGGCTCCCCATAAGAAAATGAATTGGAGTGGAAAAACGTGGCTGTCCTCAGTGCTGCACAGAGAAGCCATCAGCTTGTTCCCTGCAGTCCAACCTTGTCACTTCAGTATGCACAGGAATCCAAGGTGGGTCTTTATAGGTCCATATTTCCACGACCTGCAGTGCTCTTTCCCTCATTTGTGTTTTATTTTGTTACCTGGGTACAGCTCTGGGGCTGGTGGCACTTGGAGAAACTACTGCTGGGGTAGGCTCCAATTGCAGCTCTGAGGAAGGAGATGAGATAAACCTCTCTTCTCAGCTGAGCATCTCCAGCACAATAAGGACTGATAAAGAAATGCAAAGAGCCTTGCAAAACTGTTGCTCTGATTTTCTGATATTCATGGAGATTTGTGGAAGGTCAGGCATGCAGCAGCAAGATGGCGAAAAGAGGAACTTTATTTACAAAAACTTCTTTATATATTCATTAATAATCTAATAATTATTGGTTGATAGTTTTCCCACCCCCTATAACCATTGGTTACAACTCTAGAGCATCCAGCACCAAAACAAAGAGATTAGAAAGCACAAGAATGCAACTTATCTCTATTCTCCATGAGAAAGAAGAGAAAGATTTTAAAACAGTGCAACTACACAAACACCATTTTTTACTGATTTCAGTGGTGGTGAGCACTCCAAATGAATCCCTGAACAGCTGAATTTCCACACAGTTGGTGCTGTTGGGACATCAGCAGGCTGTAGCCACTCTGTTCACTTCTGTCCCTGAATCCCTAATAAAAAGGAACACCCAGATTTAGGCTGGAATTTGTTTTAATCAAATACTCGTGTCTTATAGCAAGGATTTAAAATAATCACCATCCAGTGCTAAGGGATACGACATAGCATACTGGAAAACATTCCCAAGTTCTTTGGAATGTGATCACCGAGGAGTTCATTTTCTGCAAGGTCTTAAAAATACAGCCATGTAGTAAAAAAACTTTATTTCATTGTCTGGCTATTCCTCCAAGTCCCTTCCTTCCTGGAATGTTTATTAAATTTAGTTTCGTGCGGTCTGTAAATATATATATACATAGAAATATGTACATATATTGTTCTCCCACCTCAGAAGGCTGGGTGGGCTGCCAACTGCAGCTCAGATTTTAGGGAATTGCTCCTGATGCTGGAATTTTGCTGTGCGCTAAGATGTGACAGAACAAGTTTGCTCTTCCTGTGGGTGGTTTCCCTCCCTGCTGCTGCCACTGAGTCGCAGCCATACCTTGTGGTGATCAAAATACACTGAATCCGTCTTCTTTTTCTTTTTCCCATTATTTTTGGTGGTTTTTTTACCAAGAGCACACAATATTGACTTGAGGATTCCAGCGCAGCTGCCTGGCAGTGTTAATCAATGCTCTCTGCTTGCTCACATCGCACTGCCAGCGTTAGATCATGGTGACAAGAGCTGAACAAGCTCGCTGCAGCCTCGGAGTAAATGATCACTCTCCCCGTCACCGGGAGCTGCCTTTGGAGCAAATATTGCTTCCTGCCTGGTGGAAATGAAACAATAACTGCTTCCCTTCCCTTCCCTTCCCTTCCCTTCCCTTCCCTTCCCTTCCCTTCCCTTCCCTTCCCTTCCCTTCCCTTCCCTTCCCTTCCCTTCCCTTCCCTTCCCTTCCCTTCCCTTCCCTTCCCTTCCCTTCCCTTCCCTTCCCTTCCCTTCCCTTCCCTTCCCTTCCCTTCCCTTCCCTTCCCTTCCCTTCCCTTCCCTTCCCTTCCCTTCCCTTCCCTTCCCTTCCCTTCCCTTCCCTTCCCTTCCCTTCCCTTCCCTTCCCTTCCCTTCCCTTCCCTTCCCTTCCCTTCCCTTCCCTTCCCTTCCCTTCCCTTCCCTTCCCTTCCCTTCCCTTCCCTTCCCTTCCCTTCCCTTCCCTTCCCTTCCCTTCCCTTCCCTTCCCTTCCCTTCCCTTCCCTTCCCTTCCCTTCCCTTCCCTTCCCTTCCCTTCCCTTCCCTTCCCTTCCCTTCCCTTCCCTTCCCTTCCCTTCCCTTCCATCATTTTCTCTATCATTTCACCCTCCTTGCTGGTGGTTCTGTAAGATCCTCGCTCGTTACATCTCAAAATTGAATAAAACCCTCCTTTGTGCTGACAACTTCGTTGTACTCAGTGTTCAAAATATCAAAGGCAGAATGCTAAATGTTCCTAATGCAAAGTGTCAAGAGTGCAGTCTGGGATAATAGAATACATGTCTTGCAAACTTGCACTTTAATATGGCAAACTACTTGGTCAGCAAGCAAATTAATTCATTTATGATTTGATATTATTGCCAGGAGTGGGTCAGCTTGTGCAGGCAGCTCTGTTGAATTTTGCTGCTGCTGCTCAGTGTCTGCCTTGCTTGTGGATGCCTCCCAGAAAATTGGTGTTCGGGATTAATTTAAGGGCATAATTTCAGTGATTTCCCTGCTATATATCACTTTACCTTCTTTTTAACAATATTTTTCCGACCGCATCTTCACTGTTCAAAGGGACTAAACCCCATTTGCTGTAATTATCTGCTTCTCCTTTTGAAATTCCAGTTGTTGTGCTGGATGAATTGATTGTGCAGATGTTTAAAACACGAACAGATGAATCCAGAGAAATGTTGTCAGTGCTGTGTTGTCTCCCACAGTTCCACAAAGAAACTTGAACATATTTTCTGGCAGAGCTGCTCATTTTCCCAGGGAGGATATTTGCAATCCTACCTCTGTAGTTTGTGAATATCGAAATGAATGGTAAATATTAACCTCTGAGAGCTAGAATAATGTGAAAAATTACAAAAGTAAATGTTAACAGAAATATCTGTTACACAGGCAAAGAGAGAGACAGCACTGAAAGGATTTATGTTATTTTTTGAGTCTTGGCTCGTACGTGAAAGTTGTGAATCTTTCGATTGAAAGGAAAGGAAGGTCCAATTTTTCAAAAGCAGCCTTGAAGGTTTGTTTTTCAGAGTTCAGTGACCTGATTGAAAGAACAGCTCTCTGTAAAAATAATTATGGAAGAGGGAAAAAAAAAAGAAAATACTTGACATACTGTAAAAGTTACAACGGCAAACAGATTTTCATTCTATTGTACAAAAAAAAAAAAAAATCCCCAACAAAACAACCCAAACCCAAAGCCAAATGGAGAACAAATTTTATTGGTCTCTTTCTTACAGGAAAAAAGACTTGGTGACCCTTTTGGCTGTGTCCTCCTAGATTGATACTCCTCACGAGAACACATCTGTAACTTATATTTTCATCTCTCTAAGATGTCTTAGAGATAGGTAAGTTGAGGTCCTGAGTGATGCCAGAATGGGATCAAATAATCCATTTCTAAAACCAGAACCTGTAAGTGAAATAATTTGGAAGTGTTTACCTAACAGTTTTTAAAGCAGAGTTGCAACACTGATTTTGTGGAGATTAATTGTGGCTTTTGGGCATGGTGTGCATCTGATTTGGATATTTCTCAGAGAAACACCTGTTCCAGCACTGCCCTCATTTTGGGTGATTTTCAACAAAAAATTGCTTGTGAGACTGAAGAAACAAAAGACTTTCTGGTCCCTTCCATTAGTGGGGATTCCTGTTCTCCTAAAAACATTGCCAAAGACAGCCCTGCTCCTTTGCTGCGTCCTACAGACACAAAGCACCTCATCCCTCAGCACATTTCAAACCTCGAACTGAGCTGCAGCAGCTCCCAGGAGGCAGGAAAAGAAGTTGGAGATGAACTTGTAGCCTGTGACAGAATGTCATCCCCACCCTGCCTGCTCCTCCTTTACGGGCAGTGCGCGGCTCTTCCTGCCACAGCCATCTCCGTGCCATCCCTTTCCTGTGTCCCATCCCAGAAGTAGCATCAGCAGAAATGCCCTGGAAGATCACACTGGGCTGGAAGCCAACGCAGATTTATGTCTTTGGGTTTTTTTTTTTCCCCTTTGTGAGCTGCCTTGATTTAAAGAGCTGCTTTTTATCACGGCTGAGGTGTTGATCTAGGGAGCAGGGCTTGGCAGAGGGCTCCTGCTGACTGGCCCCTGGCAGGACATTTGGCCCAAACTCTGCTCGTGTGCTGGGTTCCTGCCCATTTAAAATCCGTGCGGTGCTCTCTTCTCCTTGGAAATTGCCACTGAGGGAGGTTTTGGGTTGGTTTATTTTCTCATCGAAGGTGATTCACGACTTCTCGTGTGTGAACCTTTTCTGGCAGGAGGTGACGCAGGGTGGCAGCTCAGTGTCCCAGTGACAGCGGGGTGGGGATGCTCCCCACATTCAGGGGTGGTCAGGACAACCCCTATATCAAATTAATCATATAAAAGGATTAATATTGGGTTTGTGAGTGCTAATCACATCACCAGATAATTTGCATTTGGAGAATGATTTCACATTTCACGGGGTTGAGGCTAAAGTTTTTGCATCTGAGCCAAGGTTAAATCTAACTTTCTCCTGAAGTATTTTTTCAGAATAGATTTGTTCAGGTACCACCGAAGTGAAAGCAGTGAGCAAGAACCAACTTAAAGCAGCTCTTGGCATTTGTTACCAACGCCTTCACATCTGCAAGTGTTCATCTGTCTGCCGTCCCCAGCCTTTGTTGTCGTGTTGTTGTTTTGTCATTAACATTAATAGTGCCTTTAGACGCACACTCCGTGTTTAATATTAATCACTCCAGTTTGTATATCGACTTTCCCTCTTTGCTCAGAGGCCCCGAGCGCGTCCTTCTCCAGCAGCCAGCGAGGCAGAAGGGAGGGAAGTGCATTAGGAGCCCCCTGAGGAGGAGGCACAGCACTTAAAGGACAGAGCTGCTCTTTGGGGTGGTGGCAGGGCAGCGCGGCTCTTTGGGGGGGTTTGGGCTGCTTTAGGGGCGGTGGCTGTGCCTCCCGTGCTCCCCAGCCTGTGCTCCCCATGGAGCATCCCCGGGCTGGCACGGCAGGTTCTTCATTTGTCAGGAAGCAAAACTTCCCAGGGAACAGGAGCTGAGGTGGGAACAGCCTGGGAGGTGCTGCTGACCCTTCTGGAGTGGGAAACCTTGTCCGATCTGCCGCTGCTCTGCAGAGCTGCAGGCTCTGGGTGGATCCAGGGGATGGCAAATTCCTGAGCTTTTGGAGGCAATTGGGCAGTGTTCTGTTGGGAAAAACTCACGAGTTTTCAGGTGCTTCTCCTCTATTCCACCTCCTCATCAAACCAACCTCCACGCAGAGGGAGAGCCACAGAGTGACTTTAACTCATTTAGTTGTCACTTGACTGAATGACAACTCATTTAGTTGTCAGCACAGACTAACACGAGATGTCAGAGTTGCTCTTCAGACAACAAAGACGTTGGATTATTGTCTTTTAGATACTTACACTGTGATTAAACCCATAATAAAGCATTATTCCTGATTATGGCTTGGGCTGTTATTTCATTTGAGATTTTTTTCCCAGGTGTGTGCTGGGTTCTCCTTCCCTCAGGATGCAAAGGACAAGTGTGGGGTCCCTGCTCCCACTGCCAGGAAGCTCCAACCCTCTCTCCCGCCCCACACCTACCAAAGAAGGTGCTGGAAGAGCCACTCCTGGCAGTGACATCCACAAACCTCAGGGAAAAGCCCAGAGTTGAGATGTCTATTAAATACAGTTCAAACAACACTGCACCAGATACGTTATGAATATTTTAAAATAGGTTCTTAAAATTAGGAATTGCCTAGCGAAGGCAGTCATTAGTGCAGGTTTCATTAGGGTAGCAAGTTATCAAGTTACGAACTAATTTAAATTATATCTATTGAAATATCCTTTTTACATAAAACAGGGGGCATCGGGCTTGTAAAATAGACTGAGGCTTAAATGTAAGCTAATAAATATCTAATAAGTTCCAGCACATGTTTAAACTGATACAGCAGACAATATTCTGAACAAATATTGTACCATGTAACCAGAGCGGCCTCGGACAGCCCTGGAAGCAGGTGTAGGGGAAGGTATGGATCATTTTATCCTCTTTTTCCAGGTCTTCCCACGCCATGACACCTCCTTGGTCCTGCAGCTCCCCTAAAAGCACATTTCTCACTCCCAGCCTCTACCTGAGCCCAGCCTCTGACTCTGTTTCCCCAACTCATTCGTTAACGAGTGCTCCGCGTGCCTTTGGTGCCTCATATCCATTATCCTCATTTAACAGCTTAGCCTAAGGATGTCTTTCAATATAAATAGTCCTCCACAATTCTTAGATAGCACAGTTGTGTTTCTTTTTATGGCAAATGGAAATGATCTCAAAGCGTTTGACCAGATTTTGAATCATCAAACACACGGCAGAGCAGGTACAGAACCTGCCCAAGTTTTTTAGGTGGGGGATATTTTATCCCACCAGGGCTGCATCTCCCACACAGACAGAAATTCATCCAACATGTGTTCGAATCATTTTCTCCCTCTGACTTTTAGCTGGCCACGTAGACTTTTAAACCACCTTTTCTGCCTTAAATGCAGTTTTAAATTGCACCTAATATTTGGTAGGTAATTCTTTAAAGCTGTTAGCACCTATTCACGGTGTAAGTAGGGGGATTTTTCTTTTTCATGTGTGCCTTCTGGGATGTTAAAGGATCCAAGACTGGGGATGCAATCTCAATCCAGAACTGATCTCTGCAGTTTCCTGCAAGGGTGAAATGGGAAAAGTAAAATATTACCTTATTAAAAATTGCTCAAAACACATCTTCCTTGTTAAATATGCAGAGCTATTCAAAAATATTACCTTTCTGGGAACAGTAACAATACTCTGATTGCCTGAGTTACTATTTCCAAGACTTGGTTTACTGCTAAGGAAAAATTAGGACTCCAGGTGAACACATGAATTCCTACATTTCCTGAGGATCAAAAAATGAACATCCTGTACTCTGGAGGGGCGAGAGGCTTGTGTCAGGTAATGTGAAGGTAGGAGTCACTCAGATTTGACCACGTTAATAAAAGAAGCAGGGGATAAAGTTAGTAAACACACTGTCTTAGCAGTTAGAAAAGCCCAGGGCTAGGAGAAAATTAAAGCACTATAAAATTGAAGGGTTTGTACTCTCATTAAGATATTCCTGTAAGGAATATCTTAATACCACCAGCATCAAGGAGGAGAAGCTGAAAGCAGCGATCCTCTCACCAGCATAACTTTGGCACTCGTGCTCACAGTATTTACAGTACTACAGACTTTTCCTTCACAAATGAAATTAATTTGGAACCACTTATAGGCAAAGTCCATCCATGTCTGAATCTCTTCCAGGCTGCTTTTGCAAACTACATTTTCTATATATAAATCATCCTACAATTCTCTCAGTGAAATTAATTCCACACACTGTGTCTGCTAATGAGAGTCCACCCAATATTTTGCTATTGCAGACACTCATTAGCTCACTTTAATTTACAGGAAGCAATCAGCATCTGCCGAGCAGAGAGTGTACAAAAGATGTCTTTAGCATTTATTGAGTCTAAATGTTTGCAATGCCTCCTCACCTCTGAAGCAGTCCCACGCAGCAGGTATTTTAGGATTAAGGCTCCTGGAGAACTGTTGCCTTCTTCAGGAATACTCTAGCCCCTAAACCAAAAAATGTGCTAAATGATTGAAGAATATCTTGTAAATCATTTACCTCTTCCTGCTGCTAGTTTTCAGCTGATAGTGTTTACTCCGTTCCCAACGTGATGGCAAAGTTAAATTTTCATTTTGCTGAAAAAGAGCGAAATACGGCGAAGCCTTTCTGCTTGTTATTGCCTAATGTGGAAGGAGCTGGTTCTCAGTCCCATGGATCACAGATGTCCTGTCAGGGCTCATATACACTGAGTGAAGTATTTGCATCCCCGAGCCTGCTGATAGACTGAGCATGTTTGTCTACAAAGTGCTTTTAAATGAACTAATACATGATTCATGTGGGCTCCATTGAGCAGAACACCAATCTGTCTGGACGCACTTTGCTGTAGGCTTGACAATGGGAACATTTCTCTGGGTGAGACAGGTACAACCACCCCTGGAAAACAGGGAATGAGCGCTGCCTGGGGCCTGTGCACATCCAAACCCTGCGTGGGGTCACCCCGAGCCCTGGGCTGGAGGCTGTGTTTGGGATTTTCTTCCTCCTGTCTCTCTCTGGATGCTCGTGACACGAGCGCTGCACAATCTGTATCTGCTCAGTCATGCTTGAGCAGGAGAGGAGAGTGCACCACCTTTATTATTTATACAGGGATACAATAAGATTCCTTGCAGTGGAGGAGGGGAAAAAAATTGATCCCAAGTATACTGTTCCTATTGAACTAAATAGATTTTTAATCGAGTCTCCGTTCCTTTGGGTAATTGACTTAACAGTGCGGGCAAATTAATTTCAGATAAACTATAGCTGGGATTTTCCAAGGAGCACAAGGGTGCTGGGGAGTCAGCTCCAGTGCAGCGAGAGCAGGGCAAATATCTTAATTCCTCTGGCTTTCCAGGCACATTGCAGCCCAAATGTTTAGACCCGGAGCTGAATCCGGCGGCTTTTATGCAAGCAAAACTCCCGCTGAAGTCAGTCAAAAAACTGATTCAGAAAAGGCAGCGGAAAATGGCTCCAAAAATTCCCAAGTGCTCCTGAATGTGTTATACACACATAACCTCCTCCGTGCATTTAATAACCTCATCTAAATGTCACTCTTTGCGAGGCATTGTTGTGCGAGGCTCTCTGGGATATTTGGCACCAGCACCTCGTTTGGGATCTTATCTCACTTAGAAAAGCCCTTGGAACAAGTTTATTTTCCGGTGACCCAACCAGAAACCCACTCCAGCGGTGACAGACCGGGGAGTGAAATTAGCGTCACTCTGCAGCTTCAAAACATCCCCTTTCCTCTCTGAAAGCTCCTTCCAGAAAGTCTGTTTTAAAAGCAGGGCATTTGGAGCATTCTGAGCTCTATTTAAAGACATAAACAGCCACGGAAAAATCCGTGCCCTGTGATTTGCAGCTCAGGGGTTCTCGGGGCATTGTTCCTGTTGGGTTTTCCCAAATCCAGAGCCCCAGAGAGACAAGGAAAGCTGAGCTCCCTTGTCCAGGCTGGCAGCAAAGCAAAGGCCAGAGGAGGAGCCCGAGGGCTGTATTTTCAGCCCTGATGGCTTTTGTCTTGTGGAGACAGGCAACTTTAGACATTTTACCTCCCTCCAATGTCAAACTTGTGAAATCCTAAATCTTTTACACAGAACTCTGTACCTATAGCAACACACAGAACAAAACTCCTTCCAGTATTTTTTAAGGAAATGAAAAATACACCATTTAAGAATTAGTAGCTGCTTTCCATAGCTGAAAAATTATATTCTGCAGACTGGAAACAATAAAAATACCCCTGTTATTATTAAAGAAAATTTACTGTATGGAAAGGTTGTGTTTTGCATATTTTGGGACCTTAGTCATCTAACTTCAGTAATTAAAGAGAAAATCAACTAAACTATAATTAAAATGAAATTATTCCTCAGTTGCCAGTTGCAACTGTCATGAAATCAAGGAATGTGACAAATCATACTCTGTTCTATTTACATGTTCTGATGAAAGGAAAAGTATGTATCTATATAATTTTTTTTTCCAAAATAAATCTTACTAAAAATATTTGTAGTATTTTTCCTCTCTGCAGCTGTTTGCAGAGCTGATGATTTGAAATGCTCATATTTTCTCTGTTATTCTGTAATATCCTGTTAACCTGGCTGCTCTTATTGGCATATCCTGAGTTACCATCCAGAATTTCACCATTTATCATCAAAATTACCATCCAAAACTCTGCTTGGATGTGGTTTGGCTGTGGTTGGAAAGGGCTGGAATGGTGCTGAGCTCTGGATGGCACCATGGTCAGAGAGGTTTAATTTGCATTTGTCAAAATGAAAGGGACAAACTGGATATAAAGAAAAATAACTAATAGGAAAAAAAAAAATTCCCTCTGAATATTTCCATCTGAAAACCACAAATACCGGGTTTTGGGTTTTTTTTGTATTCCATATAGGAACCTTTAATTAGACGATTATTAACGATAGCAAATAATAGATTCACTAAGAGGAATTTTCAAAATTCCTGTAAAAAACCTGCTATTTTTCCAGGTTTCTCCAGAAATAAGGATGAAATATTCAGAGCAGATTAGGGAAACTCCTTTTCCTCTTTGCTGCTCCCCTTTTCCTTGTTTGGTTATTTGCCTCTCAGGATCACCTGGAATGCAGGCGCCAATCTTCTCAGCAGAGCTTTATGCCAAATCAAACATTTTTCCTTTTTTTTTCCCCCTTAGAAGTGTATTAATATGATATTTAATAGTTTCTAGAAATTGTCATGTGGAAGGAGGGAGGGGTCACCCACAAAGGCTCTGGGCTACTGGAGGGAATTCAGGATATTATGATGAATTTTTAAAATAAATATTAAACACATGATTTAGCTGGTTTTCCTTCCTTTTCTTTGCAAGTAACATGAAATTAAACACTATTTTAAAAGAACTTGCCTTTTTCCCCTGTTGCTTAGCTCATTGCCCTCAAAACTTTGAACTCGCCTCAGCTGTTAATTATTCCGCAGTGGCAGATTCCTATTGGCTCTTCCTCCTGGTCTGCTCCATTAATTTTCTTTCCAAAACACGGCACCTGCTGAACAGCCCCACTCTCTGTTTCTGATCCCTCCAAAAATGCTGTTCTGGACGTTGGACCAACTCCTTCTTCTGCCAAAAGGGATGTTGGATGGATGTCTGGGATACCTGAGGCTGGTGGGAACCGAGCTGGGTCACTGGGAGTAAACTGGGGCTCTGCAAGAGTTCCTGACTGGGAATGGAGCTCCTTTCTGCTCCCACTTAACCCCAGAGTTATTCCAGAACAAGCCTGTTGAAATTAGGGGAGTTATCCTGGCTTAACACCAACGTAATTGAGAGCAGAATCTGGCCCCGCACTCTTGGCATGACTACTTTTTTGGCAGATTTGGCCACTAATGCTCTCAATGGGTTTTGAGCTTACATTTAATGGCATTACATTTATTTTAATATTTTTTTAAATAGCTAGTGTAAATTGATTCCACTAAAAAGAAAAAAAAGATCCCTTTACCTACTCGTGTTCATTTGTATTTCAAATGGCCCATTACATTTTCACTAACAATCATTAGAGCTGTGTGAGCTTATTGAAGCTTGGGCTTGGACTGAAACTATAAAAACTGCCAGGTCTGGATTTTTTGAATGCTGAAAATAGCATTAGAAAAGGGCTTTATTTTTTTTTTTTCTATAATACACGGCTAAGTAACCTGAAATATAGTTAAGCTGTGGTGAAGAAATACATTGCATTATTTTTCCAGTCCTCCAGTGGAAAATATGGGCACAACTCTGTTGGAAAATATTGGATCAACTCTGATACTCTGATCAATATATTAATACTTAATCTTAGATTTACCCAGAGCCACTGGCTGTAATTTTAGTTTTGAGTCAAAGAAACCTGATGAGAAGTTGGTTCCAAACTTCGAGGAGCCGTGAGCACAGGAAGCAATTCAAGCATGATAAAGGAAAAGAATCCTTACAAGGATTTCCACTCCTGCCTGGTGTTAATCCTGAATGCAGGACAGGAACATCCCAGCTCAGAGAGGAACACGGCCCTGATGTCTGTGTCAGCTGTTCCTGGGAGCGCCGGGCGGGAATCGCGGCGATTCGGGAGAGAATCCTGGGAAGCACCAGGTGCTGGACCTGCTGAGCGTGGTGTCCCCACGGCGCTGCCCGTGGATGTCATCTGGGGCCTCTCTCCGGGGCTGGGATGATGCATTGCTCCTTCAGTGCTCGGGACACGGGGCTGATTTCCCGGGAAGAATGCCCACCAGCTGCAGCTCCCCATCGCCCATCTGTCTGAGCAGAGGTTGGGGCATCCCCTGCTCTGCTGGCAGGTCCTTGCGCACTGCTAATTGTACCTCTTCTAATTGTCGCCATTAATTCAGAGGAGCAAAGAACAGATTAATACAGATATTTAGCCTTGTGCCTCGCTCACATTGCAGCCACACAGCGCTGGAGTAAAGCCACACGTGGAAATAGGTGCAGCAGACTGCGTTGGTAACCCGAAAACACTTGAAATATTGGTTTGAGATAGCTGAATATGAGGTCATACACCAGGGCACAGCTCTACAAGGCTGAACAGCTTAGGCCAGGTGCAATTGTTGGCCTCTGAACAAGCTCCCTATCAGAAATGTAGTGAACAAACACTAGATGAAACAAAGAGTTTTTTGACTTGTGCTGTTGACTGACTTAATTCTGCCAATCCCCACCAGTGCCCCTTTCCAGGACCTCTTCCAGCCTGTCTGCTTCTTTTTTTCCTTGCCTACATGTACATTTAAAGGATCTCTAACTATCCTTCTGCTCTGCTTTTTAACTTCCCTTCATACGACACAACAGAGAGAGAGCACAGCAATATGAGAAGTTTTTGCTTGCTATTTTTTTCCAAATAATTGCCTCAATTTTCTTTGCATTTAAGTCCTCCATGTACCCATTTCTGGGCCAACTCAAGTTGTTTTGTGTCGCTCCTGCTTGCATTTTCTCCTCGCCAGCCTCCTCCCATGCTGAGCCATTGGCAGGTCCCATCCTTTTACACGACTTATTCCAGGTCATTGATACTCGGAGTGAAGAGTGCTGTCCTGACATTGATCTTGCTGTGCTCCAGTAGGCACTAAGAACAAGCAATATTAGGTTATAGCATTGATTTCATGGATTACAATTTTTTCCCAATCATGTTCTTGTTAAGCACCTTGTAAAATACATCATGTCACATGTTCATCTCCTCAGTTTCGTGGTGAAACAAATCCAGTGCTGACTGTTGCCTTCAGACTGGGAGAACTCATCCTCCCCAGTACCAGGGAGTTATCAGCCTTTAATTCAGAGTCTGGGGGAACTTAACCCCAGCCTATAGCGCCCAGTGCAGTATTTCAAACTATCATAACTTGCGAGCAACTGGACAAGCTGGCTTCTGAAAATGGGTATCACGATGGAATAAAAAACCTAATAAAATGTTCAAAGTCACTCTGGTGCTCTCAAGGGAGGATTATGCAATCCCTGCCATGCACTAGGAGCATCTCCCTCCAGCTGATGTGCTGTGAAGGCGAGGTGCAGGCAGAGCTAGCTGGGTCTGAATGGCTTTTCGTGTCCTCACTTTTTGGGATGAGCTCCAGACTCTTTTGTCAGGCACAGGAGTCACTACCAATACTTTTCAAACTAACTGTGCTGTGGTTTGATGAGAGAGGAGATAATGTGGCCATGAGGCTTAGGATGTATAAACACACACATAATTTCATTAAGTGCTCTTCCTAATTATTTTATATATTAATGCACTGCCGTCACTGCCTGCCAGATAATCTTTCATGTGGAGTGCAGAGCTAAAAAGACATCAAAACAAATTTGGCTGCTTCCTTCAATGTACAGTTTAGGAGGGCCCATCTTCTCAAGGCGGTAGGATCCCTACATACAAACATAATAAAATAAAAATGGCACCCAAATGTTGATACAAAGTGATATTTGCAAAACAACTGCTTTGAAAAATTCAGTTTCAAAATGTAATGGTTAAATTAGGAAGGACATTCATGTGTTTACTGGAAAAGCTGCTCAGCCTGGTTTTGGTGCCACATGATAGAGAAGAGAGACCCAGTGGTTACAGAAGTGGTGACAACTTTTTTTTTTTTTTTTTGGTTAAAAATTAAACTTAGCATTCCCAAGGTCTTCTCTCTGGCATTTTTCACTTCTCTCAAGTGTAACACAATTTAATTTCTGGCTCTTAATAGATTTGATCATCACCAAACTGCACGGTCCTGACCCCACCCATGCAGACCAATGTACTGAGGTGAACAGAGGCTGTGTGGGCACAAAGATCTGTTTGCATCATCATAGCTGGGTGCAATAATGCTTAATCTTCTGTAAATTTGGAGTTCCTGTGTTTAAGTCAAAGAATTGGAGTGTGGAGGGACAAAATATGGGCACCTGACTTTATTCATCTCAGTTTATGGTGTCCTGTGAAAAGATGGGGCACAGAGCTGTCGAAACAGGACGGATCCTGAGGGAGAACTGCAGGTGCCTGCAGAGAGAAATACCTTTGTTATTCTCCCTCAACCTTCCTAATCCTCAGCAAAGTATTTTAAAAAACATTTCGGTGACATGATGGATGTAAGCCATTTAAAAGTTTTATCGAGCTTTACTGTAGTGCAAATCTTAAAAATACTATAGAAATTATATTAAGATTTTCAGTAAGGTTCCACGCAGAATTATGAATAAATGTAAAATTGATTTCATATTGGAAATAGATGCCAGGCAGATTTTGCATATCGGGTAGAGCAATGAAATTACATTTATTGCTGTTTTGGTTTTTTCTTTTTTTTTTAAAAAAAACACTTCAGCTCAGGTAATAATTGTACAGTCTATTATAATGATCCCAGGAGGTGCTTAACAGTACTGCAATTCTAAGTTTTACACTTTTATTTTTCATTTGAAGAAAAACTTGTCACAATAAAAGTGATACATTAACAGAACATCACTTCCTTTTTTTTTTTATTATGCGTATTTAGATTATTTCCATGAAATTGCTTATCAAATCCCACAGGCCTTCAAAGATAACTGAACAGTTACCCATTTGTGTTAACTCTGGGATATTGTGCAAGAATTTGTGATGGGACAGTGAGAAGATAAAGTGTTCTCTGAGATTAATATCTTCTAGTTTTGGCATTGAAGGGACAGGTTTTCAAAGCTCTGTAAGGACAGAATGATCGGGGCTTCACGGGGTGTTCAAGACAACCAAATTGCCACAACAGAAAACAGATTCCCTAAGGGTAAAAAAATTCCCATTAGTTTGTCTATTCCTACATAGGGGTTTGATTACTTATAAAAAACTGATTCCAAGGTTTTTAAGTACTGTTGGGTTTCAGCAGATGGACCCACCAGAGCCATATCTCGAGTTTTAGGGATATGAAGGTTTAACTTCACACACTATTTACATTTCTCTTCCTTAGAATCATAGAATCATTCAGGTTGGAAAACACCTCTAAGATCATCGAGTCAAACCATTTCTCCAGCACTGCTGGGGTCACCACTGCCCCATGTTCCCAAGTGCCACATCCACATGGATTTTGAATCCCTCCGGGGCTGGGGACTCCACTCCCACCCTGGGCAGCCTGTTCCAATGTTTAATAACATTAACACACTACAAGATAAATCTTCATGCACAATATAATTTAGGATATTTCTATTATCTTTTCTTCAGTGATACAGCCAGATTTTCCAGGTCTTCCAAGCATTTTTTCTGGATGGATTCATGTTTTTACCATCCCTGGCCCTTCACTCACTTTATGATTTCCTGCTCATGGTGATCTTGCTCAGAGAAACAGCAGTGAGAAAGTTCACGTGCTGGACCTCCAAACAAACCTGAGTGTCCCAGGATTGAGGGCATGGAAAACCATGTGGATAGATGAATCAGAGAATCAGTTTGGTTGGAAAAGACCTCCAGGATCATTGAGTCCAACCTGTGACTGATCCCCGCCTTGTCCCCAGCCCAGAGCACTGTGTGCCACGTCCAATCATTCCTTGGACACCTGCAGGGATGAGGACTCCACCACTTCCCCGGGCAGCCCCTTCCAATGCCTGACCACCCTTTCCAAGGAGAAACTTCTCCTGAAGGAATGAACCCAGGGTGATGAGAATTAGGCTGAGGGTGGTGTTGCCATCCCTAAATGGCTCTTTCATTGACTCGTGCCCCTTCTCTCGAGCCGTTCCCGGGAACAGCTCCTGGCGAGGTGGCCACAAGCGCTGGGATGGAGCAGCAGCTCGTGGCAGTCACAGCACATTGGGCAATGTTCAAGGCTGTCAGCTCGGCTGTGCCCAGGACGAGCGAGCAGGACGCGAGAACAAGCTCACATTAAAGATTCAGAGGAAGGAACGCCGCCGCTCATCTGCTCCCGCAGTCGTAGCACCAACCTCGAACACACGTTGCCCCAAGACTCTCTCGCGGCGCTGGACTGTGGCGGCGAGCGGTGCCAGCTGAACTCATGCAGTAAAGAAGAGTGATTATACATCCTGTATGTAATCACGGAACATATGTTGGAATGGCACATGAAATCTGGGCACACTTTACCCATGTAGTAAAGACCAGGAAAATTATGAACAGGCTACAGAAGGAAAACCACTTGCCAAATTTTCCCAAACCAAGCAGGAGGTTCCAGCGAGCTGGAACTCCACGCAGTATATTCTTGAGGGGGTTTTGGAACAGAAACCTGGATTTGTCTATAGCATGTTGGCAATGCTCATGATATAAAGAGCAGATGTCCTCACCTCCACCCACACGATTATGGCTGCCAGTTTTTCTAATATCTTCTGCCTGATGAACTGTCCAGTTGCAGGAATTTAGGCAGGGAAATATAAATGGTGTTGCTGAATTTGGGATGTTTTACTAGATGTGAACCTCTCAGAACTGGTCAAAGGAAAAAGACACAGCAGACCATGGTTTGTCTTGGGGAGGAAATTTAGGCAAATAGATATTTTTTTAATGGAATTTTCTGAAAGCATCCAACTGTTGAAATTTAAGTAGATCAAAGAATAAGAAGAGAAACACCTGCTTAGAGATAAGAGAAAAAAACAGCTTGAAAAGTATTAGTTGTAAAAGGAATTATAGTCCAAGTTGTTTTCTATGTGACAATAGTAGAACAACAGTAAACAGCGCAGTAAAGATGAGAGTGTTGAACAAATATTCTTGTTTTATAATGCAGAAAAAAGTCAATGTTAGTCCTACTATCACAGGATGGTGAACAAACTTTTGATATGTGAACAAACAAAATGTCCATAACAAATCAGGGGAATAGGAAACAATAGTAATATAATCAAAAGTGTGGGAAACAAGCTATTAATATTATTTTAAGGTAAAATGCTGGGATAGAAACCTGATTATTCAATTAATGAATTGTTGATGGGGGTAATCCCATGGCTGGTGATTGGTGTGATTGGTTGTTGCTCTGTGACTTGGGCATCAGCTCATGGTTAGGAAATCAGTCACTTACCAAGCCCCAAATTAATTTGAATCAGCACTTCTCATCTTTTGGGAGGGTTCCTGGCATGGTCCAATTTCTTGTGTGGATCCAGAACCTGGAAGAAAGCACAAAATGATGGATGACCAAGACACCAATGGGCAAGGATGACAAGCTTTGGAGCAGTCACTGGAGGACACCTCAACCATCAAGGTGGGACAGGAGCTGCCCCAGGGGGATGGAGCAGCTGGAAAAGGGAGCAGAGGGATACAGACAGGGTGGTTACATGGACCTCCTTATTCCACTTTGTTCCTGGGCACACCTGGTGGTTCAGGGCTGACAGAGGCTGCTGCCCACAAAGCTGTGCTTCAGGAGAGGTTTCTGAGGGAAAACCAGGCTAATGATTAATGAACATACAGCTCATAGGGAAGGATTTCAGGGTTGGGTTTATTTAGCTTATCAAAGGGAAGGTTAAGGATGATTTGACTGTGGCCTGTACACACCCACATGATGAAGTGAACTTTAATAATGCGTACTTTCATCTATCAGACAAAAATATAACAAGGTCAGTGGCTGGAAATAAATTCAGAAGCGTAATTAAGGTACCTGTTTTTTAATGTTGAGAGTGATGAACTGACACAAGACTGTACTAGGAAGGATAGGGAGTTCAATATTTTTGAAAATATTTTTAAGAGGTGATGTTTTGCTCAAAAAAAAAAAATAAAAAAAAAAATTATTTCTAATTCAGGTTGCTGGGGGAAATTCAATGCTGAGCTGGAACTACCCGATCCCCGATCACTGTCAGCCCTTCTGGCTTTGCAATTTATAAATCTGGTAGTGTGAAAAAAGGACACGCTGCCAGTACACCAGTGTTTCACAGGTCTGACTGGAAAAGCAGGAGCAGCTATTGTTTGTTACCAAAGCATCTTTATAAATATGAAATAAGCTGCACCCTGGCAGACGTGCTGGCAAGAAGCTCAGTGTTTGTTCCCGGGATCTTCCTGGCAGATGTCGTGTCTGGAAGTTTGGGCAGTGAAAAAGCAGCCTTCCCCCTCTCCCTCTGCCTGCCAGGGCCATCCTGGGGCATGGACCCTTCCTCCCACTTTGTAAAACTCCCAGAATCCTGGGGGGGGGGGGGAAATGGTTTGCTACAGACCTCCTAAAATACCTCTGAGTACATAAAGCAGACTGTAGGTGGGTTTCATGTCACTGATGGCACAGGAAAATACTGGAGAGGAAGAGTGAGCTCATGGCCATGGTGCATGTGACCCAGATGGAGAATTCCCTGGTGGGACACTGCCCCTGGGAAGGATGGATGAATCAGACAAAAACATGGAATCAATTAAATTGGAAAAGCATTCCAAAATCATCGAGTCCAAGTATGAACCCAGCACTGCCAGGAAACGGTGGGAGGAAGAAGGTGGCAGGAGTATCACCTTGCCCCAGGTGGGGATGGGAGGTGAAGATCAGAGCATCGTTTACCTTCTGAGCGAGCTCTCCACAGGCCACTCCAGAGCAGCCCAAATTGCAGCCCTGCATGGCCTCTTTTCAGTGCGTGACATTAGTCTGGTAATTTCCCTCCACTTTATTGGCTTAGCTTAATTAAACTTCAGTTATCACTTTCCTTCCAATTAAAGATTTATTTTTACTAGTGGAATAAATAAAATGATGGGGGCACTGGGAGCAAATGGAAATGGCAACGGGGAAGTTTCTTCTCAATTACATTCCTTTGGTTAAATTTTGTGTTGTGGAAAACAAATCAAGCTGGGGGTCGGTTCTGGTTTGCAGCCACTGGATTTCCAATAAATTAGATCTGATTATATTGTACAAGAGATGTGGATGGAAAGTTGTAAAAAAGAGAGGCTTCTGTTAAATTAAATAATGAAGATAATGTGAGAATGAGATTTCTAAAAGCACAAGAAGAGTCTGCAACTTCCACATCAAGTTTTTCAAGGCACTCCAGTTCTCTCACGGCGTAAAATCTTCGTAAATAGCACCAATAAAAATCTTTCAATTTCCATCTATATTTTGATTACCTTACAGTGAGTACAGAATATAATAAACTCCCAGTTCTGTAATGAATTCAAATAAACAAACAACTACCCTAATCCCCAAGCAGGCCTTCCCTAAACGAAATGGAGAATAATTTGGGGATATAAAGTCTCTTTGTGTTATTTGGAATTGCAGGTTGCATTAGCATCGTTTGGGTTTGCTGGTGCTCTATGTGTGATATTGGTTCCTGGTGAATAGCTTAAAACAACAGGCAATTGGTAAATAAAGCAGCACAAGGGTTTTTTTTCCTGTGCAGAGGAAGGAAGTAATTTGCATTTTTATCCTATTAATTTCTTCCCTTAAAACAGGTAAAAAGGGAAAAAAAAAAAAAAAAAAAAAAAAAAGGAAATAGTTTTCTAGTCAAAATGTTTTTGCCCAGTGGTAATAAAGAGTAAAAAATGCAGGAGATAATTGTGAGCACTTTGCAGAAGTGGCCCTGTGGCGCTGTGCCCCGAGCGCGTCCGCCGTGTCCCGCGGGACCGAGCGGCTCCGGCGCACAAAGGAAAGATCCTTCTCTTCCACATCCATCTGTGTCCCGAGCAGCCTGCAGAGATTCCCCAGGATTTAAGAGGACAACTCGCAGCCCAGAATCATCTCTTTCCCTTGCATTGGGCACCCGAGGCCTGTAGGGGGAGATTTCTTATTACTCTTTAAAGGAACGGAGGAAGCTTGGAGTGCTTATGGATATTATTTCTTGCTGGAGGTTTCCCTTCTTTAAAGGTTTTAAATTAGATGAAAAGACCAGATGCTACGGCAATATTAAATCTAAATAGGTTTTTTTAATATATCTAGCACTTTATAAAGATACAATATTAAGTTCTCATTTAAATTAGTAGATATAATTGTTTGGCAGGGAAGGACTTGTGATTTCCAGTCTTTAAATGTATAAGTTACAGGGAAGGAGACCTGACACCCCTTTTTGTCCCTGGCCTGAAGCAGCAGCGATCCTTGGATTTTGGGCTTGTGGAATCTCACAGGCTGGTGAAATCTCTCCCCTTGGAGAGAGGAGGGAGGGAGGTGGAGGGCAGGATTTTCCTGGGGGTGCACCCTCGTTCCTCACCCAGATGTTTTGGTGAGGCCTCAGGGGTGCTGACGCTGCATGAGTGCCCCAGGAATGAGTCTGACAGAGGCCATCCATGAGGATTTGTGGAAGGAAGTAGCAAAATGCAGTATTTTGCAGGTTAGTTGGCCAGAGGGTGGTGGGGGCAGCTGGGATCTGCCTGCTTTTGTGCTCCTCATGGAGGGGAACAGGGAGCTGCTCCTGCTCCTGGGGTCTTACAGGGTCCTACCCACCCATGTCCCTGTCCCCAGCGACACAGCTCCTGTCTGGATGAGCCAGAGCTGCCAGAGTCTGGGCTGGTGCTGCCATGGCTCTTCCTTCTGTGCACAGCTCTGCTTCCATCTGTCACAGAAATACCCCACAATCTCCATTTGTGCAGGATAACCTGGAAAAGGAGGTGATTTTATAGCATGTTACAGTCAATCTCACCTTTAAAGTGACACCCAATTATCAGGATTATTTTTCATTGCAAACCCAAGAACAAAACACTGTAGATAGAACACTTTTTATATATGAAGTAGGTGGATTTCCTCCCTTTTACCAATAATTTGTATTTTTCCACATGTGGCCCAAAGCCCTGCGTTTTCAGACACTCCTGACCAAGTTTAACTTCACTGGTATGACAATGGAATTAGAAACTTTGGTTTTACCAGAAATCAGGACTTAAATCCCAAATGCTCCTTTCACACAGCTCCAGCCCCTGGTGTTTGTGTAGTGAGCAGGAGAGACTGGAAAGAAAACAGCATCTCCAAGAAATTTGCAATTTATTTTTTTTTAAGCAGTGAGGAGCAGCTTAGTTACACTGTCTCTACTTCATGGAACAAGAAACCAAACACTGTAAGTGGAAAGGCAAACAATTGCTTTGCTCATGAGAACTTTCAAAATAACACCTTTCAAAGGCAGAAATGCTGCTTTTAACCCACCCACATCCACAGGCACCGCAGCACCCTGTGCCAGCGCAAACTTCTGAACTCAAGAAATCCCAAGTTTTTCCACTTGATGGGAAAAAATATCCAGATCCTTTAAAATGTGACCCTGCATAATGTAACGGGCTGGTGAGTTGTTTAGGTTTTAATGATTTACATGTGGCTCTGTGGTGTAAAGTGCCTGGTCCTGGATAAACCAGAGAGTCCTGGTGGTACCCCAGTGGCACAGGGTGATGGAAAGAACAAAGTCCCTCGAGGAAAACACTGGGATCTATGAATTTTTAAGCTCTCAGCACAGGTTAAAAATGTGGAAAAAGATGGAGGTGTTCAGCTGGAGAAGAGAAGGTTCCAGGGAGAGCTCAGAGCCCCTGGCAGGGCCTGAAGGGCTCCAGGAGAGCTGCAGAGGGACTGGGGACAAGGGATGGAGGGACAGGACACAGGGAATGGCTTCCCATGGCAGAGGGCAGGGATTTTGGGAGGAATTGTTCCCTTGAGGGTGTGAGGCCCTGACACAGGTGCCCAGAGCAGCTGTGGCTGCCCCTGGATCCCTGGAGTGTCCCAGGCCAGGCTGGACATTGGGGCTTGGAGCAGCCTGGGACAGTGGGAGGTGTCCCTGCCATGGCAGGGGTGGAATGAGATGATCTTCAGGGTCCCTTCCAACCCAAACCACTCCAGAATTCTGTAACTGATCCTCCAAGCTGCTGAAATGCTTTGTGGTTGGGCTGATCCAGAGCTGAGAGTTTGCGCTGGGGATGGAGCACATGGAGAGGAGCAGGATGGTTTGATCTCAGGTAGGATCCCAAGAGGATTCAGGGATGCTGCAGGGAGTGTGGGAACCCCCAAGACATTTCATTTCGCTTGGTGCTCACGTGCGCTTTGTTTCTGTGATCAGAAAAAAATTCCTGGAGATCTTTTGTCTCCTCCTGGGCACACCCAGCATCCCTCAGGGCCCTTCTGCAGCCTCTCTCAGAGCTATTAAGGAGCTGCATCGACAGCAAGAGCATTGACCAAGTGGCTTCATCACAGCCATTCCCAGCTATTACCAACATTTCTTTAAGCAGGCTCCATCCAGTGGAGTTTGCTGTCAATTAAGGGGCTATTCCTCGGCATCCCAGCATGTCAAATAGCCATTGTCTGAGTTCAATAACCCTCTCTAATTAAGTATTTACTAGATTCCACTATTAAGGCACTATTAAGCATCTTAAAAACCTTTATTTATTATGTATTAATCAATAGTCCTTTCAGAGTATTGGATAAGTAAATGAAGTTATTACAGGTCCTTTTGGTTTAATACTTTTAGTACGGCGGAAAAATAAGGAAATTTACTCAAATAAATGAAGGTGATATGAAAAGTCCTGTAAATCAAATAAGAAACGCAGGCTAAGAACTAAATCTATACACCAGCAGCCAACATTAATATTCCAGGTTATTCCTGCTTCCCCATGCTCCCTTCCTTGTGGTGACAGAACAAGGGGAATCTCTCGCTCCTGAGGCTCAGAATGAAGTTGGGGTTCCACTCCCTGCATCAGTTCCCATCCTCTTTCCCAATTTCTCTTTCAGCCCCGTTCAGATCCGGATGAATAATAATTTCATCTACATGAACATCACTTTGTTTGCCAATAATTTGATAAAGATTTCCCCACCATGGCAATATGTGAATATGTTTACATAAGGAAACAGCAGTGAATCCAGCAGCCTAATCGGAATCCACAAAGGAACTCTGAAGTGCTTACAATCCTCTGCTCCCTTTTGGATTTCTCCCAATACCTTCACTTAATGATCACAACTCGAAAACGCTCGCATTGAACCAAATGTCTTAGACTAATTATGTGTTAGTATCTGATAACATTTTGCCACAAAAATGTTTGTTTGAATGTATCTTATCAAAGTAATGTTTGTGCCCAGGATTAGCCACTGCTTGGCTAAAGATTTATGTAATCAGCTTATTTTAAGATTAATTCATGAAAAAAATGCACAAATACCTATTACCACTTAATTTGTATAATAGATATTTACTATATTTTAACAGTGCAATTAAAAATTAATATGGACTGTAAAACCATAAGGTCATGTAAACACTCCACTATTTATTTGGTAGTTCACTTATCTTTTATCCCAAGATGTGATTATGCAGCCCAGACCTTTCGGGTTTGCAGAATAGAGAAAGGTCACCGGCGAAATGAGATGAATATTCTCGCCTGGGTCGCCAGCAGACGTGGACAGAGCCCTGCTCTGGCTCTGCTCATTCATCACTCTCGGGCTGCAGAGGTGGCACAGCTTCTGGAGCATGGGGTGGATTGATGGAGCCCAAGAGGGGCAGGGTCCCTGGGGGGGAGCCAAAGCCACTGACAGAGCCCTCGGATAAAACTGTCTGCCCCAGTCCTGCCTTTAGCTCAGGCTCCACTCTGGGAGCAGTCAGGGCTTTCTTTTAATGTGTTTGATCGCCGGGGTTTGGCCTTGGCTGTGAGGTTCAAATGTCGGCGGCTTCAAAGTCTCTGTGTGGGTTTTCTTTATGTGCATTTGAGCTTCCCAGAAGTTTCTATCCTGATAACATCCCTAATTAGTTCTTCTTTTTCTTGCAAGTTTTCCCTCCGTCCACCTGTGCTCAGGCTTTCAGCCTGCCCTGATCAGTCTTTCTGATCTGTGACGATCTATATAAAACCAGATCTTCCCAGCACCCCTCTTTGAAGGATTCCCACCCTGGTGCCACCCCCCTGTGAGGGGCAGGAGAATGGAAAGGGCTGACATCTCTTCACTCTTCACTTTGGTCCCATTCCAACTCCCAAAATCAATGGAAAAACTACTACTGGGGCCCTACAACCTCCCAGTGTTTGGTGTCCAAAGAGCTGCACCCTCAAGATCAGCAGCACTAAACTCAAATCTAGGAGTAAATATGTTCTATAGATTTTTTTTGCATGACTGTGGACTGAAAATAACAAAATATTAATTTTTCTTTCAGTATTTCATCACTCCAGTTTCAGTCCAAGGTTAAATCCTGAAGAGCACAGGCCTTTGGAGTTAAACACAATTTGTAAATGAATTTCTTTGGTTTTGCTGATCTTCAAACAAATTTGTGTTTCGAGATCAATTTTAATCCAAACAAAAAATATTTCCTCTGTGGAAGGCTCCCAAATATCAAATCCTAGCTGGCTTAAAACTGCAGCTCCTCACCTGAGTTTCTGAACTCAAGAAATTAAATCCAGGAGAAAAACCTAAGGAATTCTTTCCTGCTGGCTTTATTAGCATTTCAGAAGCAGGTCCTAGGTCCTCTATGGGCACAGTCCATAGCATCATTTAATAATTCAGGCTTGGCTAGCAAAGCATGGATGTGTCATAGCTAAAAGTCCAGTCAAAGACACATCCATATGTTCAAGGTACATCTCGAGGGGAGGATTCCCAGAGTGTTTCCTTCGGAGACCCACAGGTCAGCACGGAAGAGCTGCTGGCTGCCTTGCAGCCCTGACTGTGACACTAATAACACTGGCAATGCCTGACACAGAAAATTTCCTGGCTCGTGCTCATCAATTAGCAAGAATTTATCAATTTCTGATCAACCGTTGGTGTATCGAGAAAATTAAACACACTTGGTGTGCTGACACCGCTTTCCCTGCAGGTGGGCAACAAGGAAACTGTTATTTCATAGTAATTTCAATTTTTAAAAATATTTATTTCCAAAGAATAAATAAATTTCTCCTTATCTTTTTGCTCTTTATCTTTGCTGGTCCAATGCTGGCATCACCCTCAAGGTGTGCATTGGTTGTGGTGCTCAGTGCATCGTTCCCCAGCAGTAAAACCCTTCTGTTCTACCAAATTTGACAAAAATAAACCCCCCAGGAGTGTTTTCCACTACACAACAGAGAAAACCAGTCCCTTGACACCGAATATGGCAAAATAAAATCATAGTTGTTGTGGAAAGCTTTTACAGACTATCTGGCAACTTTGAACTGTTTCTAGAAATCATTAGATTGCAAAACATTTCTGAGGGAAAAACAAATTAAAAGGTCAAGTCTTTAACACACAAACATGCAAAAACCCTCACAATATTAATTATTTTCAGTGTAATGTAATACTAACCATTGCATATAGTTCTGTCACAGAAGAGGAAGAATTTAATTGTGTCAGTGTGATTGTCCTGGGAATTGGGGAGCCTGCCGTAGGTAGGGAGCTGGTTTTCAGCATGCCAATCCATTGAAAAGGCATTTCCATTCTCCTGCCGTGTCCACCTCCTGCAAGCATCTGAACAAAGAGGTTTTACCCTCTCTTGTGCAAGAAAAAATAATAAATTAAAAATAAAATTATTAACAGGAAGTTCAGTAAGAATTGTGGGACTAATGATGGATGGCCAAACTTTAATGTTTCCTACCCAACGACTGTTTGGGGATCACAGACTAACTCAGCATCGCTGTTGTTGTCACCTCTGTGCTCCTCAAAGATGAGCTTCAGGACCATTTTGGACCTAGACACACAGGAGGCAAAATTTTACGATTCATTCCATGGTCCGCACTTCTTACGAGAGGTTTTCATATCCAGTTGGGTTTTATTTTTCTCCTCCTTGTCCTGCAGTGAAGAAAAGTGATCCTAAAGTGTGGCAACTTCCTGTTCACTTAGGGATTTTGTTTTGCTTTAGTTTTCTTGTTTAGTTGAACTCCAGACACCAAAAAGGAAATATCGTTTTGTCATGGATGTTTTCCCTTAGATTTGTGTTGTTATAACATAAAATTATAAAACCCATGTAGCAGTTTCAGGTTAATTTGTAGTTATATTTGCTGGCTTATTTCATTGCATTATTAAAACATTTAGTACCGTATGTGTCATTAATATTCCAAAAAGTAATTAGCATATTTAATCAAAAACAATTAGGAGCAAGCATTGCTTCCCTTTTTAAGTGATAAAATATTTATGGCTAGAATAAACAAATGGAAAGCCAAAAAGCACTTTGAGGTGTTGATTTCATGCACAGAAAACAAAACAAAAAACCCACCCAAAAGCAAAAAGGAGAAGATGCCTTCCAGCCTCCAGCCAGCCCCTGGTGGGTTTCTGGCTCTTCTTCCTCTCCAGGCTGACAATTATAATGTAACCATTTTAAACCAATCAAGCTTTGCTCCATTTTCTCCATATTTTAGTTAAATAAGATAAGAAAGTTAGGAAAAAGAATGTGGGAGTCCCACCTCGGAGCCAGCTTTGTGCAGATCTTCCCCGTGAGACACAGCTGTGGTGGGCGTTGGTTTGAGGGTCTTCATAGCAGGGGCAGAGATGGGAAAGGTAAAAATGTGGTTGGTGCAGGTCAAGAATTTCCTCATTTTATGTGGAATGAGGGCAAGGAACAAGAGGAAATACAAAGGAGCTCCCTGTCCTTCTGCTGGGCTGGTAGAGAGCTCTCTTGCAAGAAGCCATGTAACACTGTAATAAATTTTCTGCAGTAGTAAATATTTGACCAGAATTTCAAAATAAGATTAATTAGTTGGTTTTGAGACCTCGAGGCCATTTCCTCTCACTTTTCCTTTGCCAAATGACATCCTTCCATCAGTTCTGTTGACACACCACAGGGGAACATCCCACCTATGAACTTTTCCAGCAACAGCACATCCCAAATGGATGAAGCTGTTTCCATGACCATTGGTGATCATTGAACTAAACCAAATATTTTTGGGTTAGTTCTAAAATTCATGCGCAGGGCAAGCCCTTTTCCAAGTGCTCAGTAAGTGGTTTTGTTCTGAGGCATTAAGATACAGAATTATGGAATGGTTTGGGTTGGAAAGGACTTTAAAGACCATCCTGTTTCAACACCCTCCCCTGGGCAGGGACACCTTCCACTGTCCCAGGGTACTCCAAGCCCTGTCCAGCCTGGCCTTGGACACTCCCAGGGATGGGGCAGCTACCGATTCTCTGGACACTCTGTGCCTGGGCCTCCACACCCTCACAGAAAAAGATTTTTTTTGTGATATGTCCTCTAAACTCACTGTCTTTCAACAGGGACTTTATGTAGACTTCGCTGGTTGTTCTATGGTTTTTTATTAAAGAAGAAAAAACTCAACAAGACACAAATCCTCATTTTCTGCTTCGCAGAGAAATAGGTTTTCTGCAGCGATTTGAAAACGATGCAAAAGCCGAGCCTGGCCGGGGTGGATCGGGATGGAACGAGCTGGAGAGCAGCTCCCGCACAGGTTTATAAATAGGCTGCGCTTCTCATCCTGAAACATTGCTCCACTTTGCCTGTCGTGCTGTAAATTAGCCAGTTCCTCTTTAAACAGAGTCAAAAGAAACAAAATACATATGTAACACTGCTGCCTGGAACACGTGAGGGGAGGGAAAAAAAACAACAACTTATGAAATGCGGAAAACATTTGTTCAAGTCTCCAAGGAAAATGAAGTCAAACCAAACAAGCATATAATATAGATGTGCGCCTCATGGGCAAAGTTACCTCTAAGCCCATATGTTTTAACAAATTAAGAGGTAAATAATTTGCTGAAGGTACAGTTCAGCCACGTCAGAACACCTCTGGAAATGAGATATCTCTGCCTTTCAAGTGGTGCTTCTTATCAAAAGGTTTATTTCTCTACTTTTTAGAATAGCACACCTTGTTTTGTCTCAAGACTGTAAGTAACTATTAACCCTTCAGGGCCTCTGCAAATGATGTGGTCATTTGAAGTCGAGGCTGCTTTGCTGCTCTCGTGTCTGCAAGCAGCTGAGAGAGATTGATAAAATTCAGGTTTTCAATAGGGGAAAGCCACGAGGGACTTCCCTGGGAATGAAAAGAGACACAGAAAGGTTACTACACGTATCCTAGAGTCTGGTACATAATTCCACCGTTAAAACTTTAATTTATGAAAAAAATGCTGGTGCGGTCCCCAAATGGTTAAATTCCACTCGAACTTTTCATTTTAGTTAGTCATGAATATATCTAACATACAGAGGCCATCAGCATCTCGCCACTAGAGACTATAAAGTCTACTTACATAGGGTTCCTGGGATTTTTCATGTTCTTATGGAAAATATCTCTGAAATCCCCGAGCTGAAAATTTTGATCTCATTTGTGGATGTGAGTGATGCCGAGAAAGGGTTGAAGAGTGAAGAGAACACTTTTCTCGCATAATTTCATTTGTCAGGAGAATCTTGCCGCTGACATTGGAAGAGTGATTTAATTGATTTTAATCATACACCTGAGATTGGGAAATTGAGCCCTCTGTCCTGAAAAATAATTCTAGGCTTCCATGAGAATGTCTAATTTGCAGCTAATAGTTTTTTTTCTTGAAGTTTTGTTATGAAGTTTAGAAAATACAGATCAAAGGCTGGCACGTAGAAGTGCTTAGCGCAGCCGGAGCTGCCGAATCGGGGCCGCGGTGTTTCGGTCTTTCAGGGGCATTAATGGGCACATCTGCCTGGTTTTGGACAGGCAGGAGAACAAAAGCTCTGACTGAAGAGCACAATTTGCCTTCAGAGAAGAGAGACTTTCATATGCTGAGTGCAGCCTGGAAGACTCAGAGTGGTACCTCACTCCTTGTCGTGTTTAATCCTTGATTTTTCGCCTGTCATTGAGTACAGTGTTTATAAATTGTTCATATATGCCAAGGAGAGGCTCGTTGTGTGCCCCAGCATGCTGCAGTGATTTATTCTAAATAAATAATTCCTTTGTTTTTTATTTCTCCGTTCAAAACAAACAGTGTTATTCACTTGCAAATAATAATACTGAACACAACAATGAAGCCAAATAACTTTTGGATTATGAAGAACCAGTGTGCCTTATGTTTTTTTTCACTGTGAGATCTCCATGATCTTTATTACCTCTATCAGCTGTTATTCAGAAGGGGATTACAGGCAGCAAGAAGTTTCCCTTTCCCCAGTGCTTGAACACTGAGGAAATAATTATATTGTAATACTTGTATTGCTCCACACAGTAGAAGTTGTTTGGGATGTAAAACTCAATATTTTCTTTTCTGTAACAATCCTGAAAATTTCCACATTGGATATGTACTCAGAGAATTTCATATTCCAAAACTGCACTGACAATGCTGTTAAATAACCATTCATTTTTTAGTGCTCCCTCTTATACAGAAACTAGAAAAAAATATGGATTACATGGCCACTTCCAGGACGTGGGAACCTGCAGGAGAAACTGGAATAAGAAGTTTGGATGCCGAGATGGGTTTAATTTAAAGCGTTTCAGTGCTGAGCCAAGGCAAACACCACTTTTCGGTTTGGAAATAAGGACTCAGACATCTTCTGTTTTAATCAGATGTTGTTTTTATCAGATATCTGGAAGTTGAAATCTCCTTTTTCTGCTGAGGAATCAAAATTGTTGAGGCAAGCTTGGAACTGGTGATTGGAAAGGCTGGCTTTTATTTTCTGGATGTAGTGATATCTTGTGAAAACTGCAAAATACTGAGAATTTGCCATCTTTCTTGCTTTTTTGGCAGCAAAATCTCTCATGAAGGAAACACCATAAGGAGTTGATAAGCTTGTGATTCATGTTATTTCTGCAGTGGCAAAAATATTTATAGTGAAGGCCCTGCACAAATAGAAATATCAGCTCCTGGTGAGCCAGGGACAGTTCACATTTTGGCACAGCTGCCAAAGCACAGGGATACCCTCTTTGCCCATATCAGTGAGGATTTGGGGTGTCCCTGTCAGTTTGGATAAATTTGGATTGGTCCTGCTGATGCAAATTTATGAAAAAAATGCATAAATTTTTTCATGGAGCTTCAGCCTCCCCTGCAGAGGGTTCCTGGCTTTTCCAGGTGCCTGCAAAGAGGCATTAAGTCACCAAAAGAACTGTTTGGTGGAGGAGAAATTTTCATACATAGGACAAAAGGAAGCAAAATAGAATTTATCATGAGTGAAACTGGGCCTTGTGTGCTATGGCTGGGCACAGATCCACGAAATTCAACACAAGTGGGAAAATGTGTCCTGGCTGAAAAAGCCACTCTGGGTATGACTTACCCAGAGAAATTGCTGTGGAGGAGCTGTGAATCCAAGTGACCAGCCCAGCACACCAATTTCATCCTTCTCCTCTGTATCCAATAGGATAGAAGTCATTATTGTGCTGTCCTGGCAAATGCAGTTTGGGAGAGGATGGAACGACGAGGACCAGCCAAATGTCCGGCTCGTGGCTTATTTTAAGCATGTGCAGCATGTGAATATTTGCAACCAGGGGATATATTTAGCCAGGAGGCCCCAAATGCTTGTTTAATAATTAGTTAATGTTTGTAAAATGTTTGATGGTGACCAGAGCTGTGCAAGGGTTATTATTTTATGGAATGCTGTGGCTCATTGTACTCCTTGGGCTGTAGCAACCACAACAATCTCAGTGCAGCCTGTTAATTTTGCTGACTCTTTTATCATTGCCCTCCATTGGTGATTAAGTGTCGTTTGTCTTATAATTTTAATGTTATCTTTAACACACATAATAAAGTTTACATAATTATAGCCTATTAATATAATTTGCATGCATGTTACTGGCAAGGCACAGGAAATGTTTCCTCACCCAGTGTGTAATTTGGCTTATTTAACCATTTCCTTTTAATTTTCATCAATAGATCAGCGTGCCTCCTAAATGGAGATAACCTCAATAAATTCTCTTTTCAAGATCCTTATCTGTATTAAGTCTCTAAAGGTCTCGGTAGCAGGGCTATGAAGTGCTGAAGGGGGAACATTTCTGAATGTCTGCTACAGGAAGTTTTAAAAATTCACATTTTCTTCAGACAAGCGTGGGTCTTCCTAATGAAACCTGGGAACAAGGTGCTCTCACAGAAGCTTTGAAAGTGTGTGTGCACTGTACTTCATAGCTGAGCTGTAACAAGACTTTAAATGAGTAAACACTGTTTAGATTGAACATGAAAAGAGTCGGCATGAAAAGACAGGTTCAAAATATTACATGATGCTTTGCAAAAGTGTAAATGTGCCTGCCTCTTTTTTTTTTTTTTCCCCTCTTGGTAAATGGCAAACGTTTACAACCCAACTAAAACAGTACCAAGAGAAATCCTGTGTTTGCTCTTTGGAAGATATTCAATAAATTATAGTGAGCTGCAAATGTCACTGGATTGGGAACTGTAAGAGCTTTACCTTTAAGTCTTTAAGTAAAGACTTGCAGCTGGTGCAGTGGCTTGGTAATCCCTAATGATAAGCTGCTTTTAATGTGGGGGTGAGGCAGTTTTCACACAGATATTACTGCATTAACCTTACTCTAGGTACAGTGCAGGTGTGCACAATATTGTGCTTTGCAGCCTTCCCTACTTTATTCTCCCCGAGTATCCGAAGCCTGCTTTAACAGATCCTCTTATACCATGGTGAAAAGATTGCAGTTCAAGCCTATTATCAACAAAAACCTGCCAAAAGGGCTACATTGTCAGACTTTATGATGGTACTAACTATTCTGTTGTTCTCTGGAGACCAAACTTAGACCATTAAATTCACTTCATTTGTGATTTCAGTGACCTGGGCTGCAGACATCGGGCTTTTGATGTAAAATGCTAGTACAGGAATCAATGGTACCATCTAGTTCCCCCTAAAGTATATCATAAAAGCATAATGGTCCTCTTCTAAACAAAAGGTGACACTACTCTTGTATAATACAATTATGTGGGGATGATGTTTTCAGCAGAGTTTATTTGATATTATGATGTGCAAAGACTTTCTACATTGAAATAAACTGCGTAGCTGAGTTCACTCCATTATTTTCAATAGACTGACTCCATTGTCTGCACTGGAATACAGATAATTTTCATACAGTGGGGAGCTATTTTCATATCCTCTCCATGAAATAGATGAGATTATAAACAGGCTGGGATTACTCAAAAACCAACACAAGCCATGTCTACAGACCCATTTAAGACAAAGGCTGCCTCCGGAATGGTCTCCTTTGATCGGGAGGCTCCCAGGACTTGCTCCGTTTATTTGACAGATGACAGCTATTTATAGCAAATGTGTAGCATTTTTGAAAATTAAAATTTTACTGGTGGAATTTAAGGGTTATTTTCCACTCCAGGGACTAACATTTCTGTGGAAAAAGGGCCTTTTTTTTTGTTGTACAGGCACCATCTTCAGTGTTAAACCTATTTGTAAACAAAGGCGTTGCGATAGCTCATTGTCAAACACTGAACAGGTTTATAATTAATGAAATTGCTGAAACAAAATAAATGGAGAATTAATACAGCTGCCAGTATGTTTGTGTTGTTGCACAAGTGAGGAGACACCACTGCTGCCACAGACTCCACACTGGGAGCTTTCTGCAGCCAACCAGGGGTGAAAATAAAGCCAAAAGCAATGCAAACTGTGGTGTTTGCCTCTGCCAGAGGGTCACAATCAAACCTAAAGAACAAATGTGAGGATTAGCCAAAAAATCACAGATCTGGGTGTTCTCCCCCTACTTCCTTTTGAGCTATTTTCCCATTTTAAACACAGGAGAGACATTGCAGGGGTCCAGCTCTGATGTGGGGTGAGGGTGAGGTGGTGTCTGACCATGTCTTCAGTGCCCTTTACAGGAACTGGGAGATTTCAAAGGTTCCATGGAGGGTTAATGCCAGGCCCAGGAGGCTCATGGATGATGCCAAGCTCAAGACACACCACGACAATGGAACATCCTGGGAAGGGGGTTGGAGTGGGAAGAGTGGAGGTGTGTGCTGAAGGCACAGCAGTGATCAGGGACCTGGCCACCCCTGCTGCCATCACACTCTCAGTGCAGTCACCTGCTGTGCAGAAGAGCTTTCCTTCCTGCCACGGTGTGCCTCTGGCCCGGGGTCTTGCCCAAAGGTCTGGAATGCTTTTGTATTTTTACAAAATGATAATAAACATGTTTAAAACTCGTTTGAGAGATCCCCAGTGATGACTGAGTTGGTCTGCCAACCCTGGGGCTCCTGCTCCCCAGAATGGCCCAAAGCTTGGGCACATTGCACCATCAGGGATGAGGAATATGCTCCACTTGAGTGCTTTCCATTCTCTGTTCTTTATTCTTGATTTCTCACTTAAACACCAACAGCTCTTTCTCTCGTGGGTCAAAGGAACCCCAAGTCTTGTGCCGGAATAAAAAGTTTCTCCTTGCAGCAGTTAACATTTCTTGAACTTTCTAATTGTAACTTCCAAGGCTTTCCCCACCTTTTCCCCTTGCAGAACTTTGTTTGTCACCTCAAGCCCAGCAAGACATCAACGGGAGCTGCAGCACAGGGCAGGAGTGTTCGCTTGACCGAGGGGAAGGTGTCCATGAGCTGCGGAGCTTTTGGGTGGCTTACAGACAGAAGAGATGAGAATAAACCAAGAGCAGCTCCATCCTAATTGTGTTAGTTCATTATCCAAGCCCTCGCCTTGCGCTGGCGCTGCCTCCCGCTGTGCTCAGGGCCAGGAGGCTGGGGAAGCAAATAGGTCATTCCACAGGGTGCTAATGCTGCAGCCAAAGTCCAGCCCCAGCAGCCTGAGCGTGACCATTAGCGCAGGTTTCCTTATGAATGGTTTTAATTAGTTCTGATCGGGGAGAGCTGGGAACCCAAAGGGCGCCTGGCTCCTTCCCCTGTTGGGTGTTTGCTGTTGCTTTTTTTAATGTCTACTCCTGATGAACTGAAGTCTTGCAGCTGGACAAATGTTCTTAATTAAGCTGAGGCAGAAGCAGATATTCCATGGATATCAGGACTTCCCTCAAACATGACATTTGAAGGACATTGGGCTGCAAAAAGCAATTTCTCTTGTCATCCAGTGTTTCATACACATTTGCTATTTTTAAAATTTTAATTCTGAGCCCGCCGTCCTTATGCTTTCCAGGATTTCTCCAAAACAATTTGAAAGTTATTAAAAGAAAAGTAAATCGAGAGTGGTTCTCACATCTCATTTTTTTAATGGTCACCCAATTACAGAAAGAAGTAGGAAATTTTTCAGCAGAAAAATTTAGTGTTTTTAAATGGAGAATATAAACAAAACCTAAAAATCCCAAATTTGGATTTATTTCCATTTGATATTTCTGTTTAATTAATTCAGAAGCTTTATGGAACCTGATACCTGACATTTATCCTCTCTCAGAAACAGCAAAATATGGGAACAAATACGTCAGGATTTTTTATGTTTATATTGACTGGACTTAGGGGTTTTTTTCCTTTGTTTCATGCACAAATTTGTTTCATTAAAAAGAAAAAAAAATTGTCCAAATGAAAAATTTTAATAGTTTTAATAAGAAATATAATCTGTTAAGTTAGGTTTTTTTGCCACTTGCCTCACTAATTTGGGATGACATAAACTGATCTGATCCAATATCCTGCAGAACCTCAAAAACAAAAACTTGAGCATTCCATATCCTTTAAGTTAAAGATTTCTTTTCCAGGGTGGTTAGCAGGAGCTGTAGGGGAATTGTGGGACTCACTGGAGACCACTTTGACCCTGCAGGAGCTCGTGGCTCGGGGCCTCCCTCCTCCTTCACCCCTGGACCAGGAGAGCAGGGAGCTCCAGGCTCCATCCCTCTGCCCTTCCACAGAACCTGCCCATGGAACACCAGGACAGCCATGCTCCCCTCACCTGGATACCTGTTGAGACAAAAATCAGGTGCTGCGAGCTGAGCCTGGTGACAAAAATCCCTCTGAATTGCTCTCAGTTTGAACACCCGTGTTCATTCTTTTGGGAAAGTTTATGCTTTAGGCAGAGCTTTTCTACAAGCTTTTGCACCACACGTGTATACATTATAGCTCCAAATTGCCTCCAAGCTGACAGTCTTTCAGGTGCATTAACTACTTTACTACCAAAGGGGCAGCAGGATTAATATATATATTTTTAAACTGCTGAAGCGAAATATTTCAGCTCGGTCTTTTCTACAAATCTTTGCCTTGGTGTTCAAACCTGCAAACGAGCCCATCAGCAACAGCTCAAGTCCATCAAAACCCCTCAGTGCCTTGATTGATAAATAGGGCGTGTTTACACTGTGGCTCCTGCATGTTCTTTTCTGTCAGCGCTAATTTATCTGAAAGTCTTAACCTGCGCGTTGGAAATTCAGGAGCATTTTATAACGAGGGCTGTGGAAATAAATCACCACCTGCAAATAATATTCAAAGAAGTGAGTAAAGTCTTTTGCTGCCCGAGTATCTGTGACACACAGAGAGACAGACACATTAACCTCCCAGAAATCCGGAGAATCCAAGCCTTTCAAATGTTGCCGCTTGCAATTCTTCCAGAAAAAGAGGCACGGAGCATTAAAGCTTTAATATTGAAAGCCTCCACCATAAACAGAGAAAGGTGAGCGGGGGGAAGAAGGAGGAGAAAACGCAGCTATCCGGGATGTATTTATGTTATTAGGCTCAGGTTATTATTATTTTTACTGCAGGCTTCCCTCCTGTTTGCAGGTGAGGCGGGTTTTGTCCCCAGCCCTTCCCCGGGCACGCGCGGACCCCGGCGCTACGCGGGGCTCTATTAAAGCCGCTGTTCAATAGTTTGGTGATATTCAGACAATATTGAAACATTCCCAAATGAACTTTGCAGGGAGACATTTTCATTCGCTGCCTCCCTCCTCATGCATATTAACAAATGGTATGCAAGGCCTCATTTAATTCACTGATTTTACATTCGGATCACTTTCTCTTTTACAGCTATTTTTACCGGGCTTCATTAATCTTTGTTGAATACAATGGCATACATCTTTAATGCGGCCGCTGTCAAGTCATATTTCAGTAAGAGCTGCAAACTGAATGACAGCAAGCAATATTAATAAATTTAACATAGACTATATCAATTTTTAACAGAATGAATGTGGAAAGCTAAATGTATTATTTTTCGTTTAAATCATAGGGTTTATCACCGGTTAAGTAGCAGCGATTTCGGGAAACTTGTGACGTGCCGTACAAATAGATTTACATCTCATTAATAAGTAAATTAGGCAAATGCCTTTCAAGTTCAGACAAGTACATAAGTGTAATCTCCATATTAAAGGAGTAGTCTTTGATAAACCACTGAGGAATTGCAGCAGCCAACTATGTGACATGTTGCCAGTGCCTGAACTCTTCCACATTCCCACCTTTAATTACACTGGTTCATTACTAAAGAGATAAGTGTCTCTCCAGTTAAGATTCTATAAATGAGCAGCATGCGGGATCCTCCCAAATCATTTTTGCAGAAACCATGAAAAGGTGGTAACAGTTATGAAAAAACGAATTATCACCTGCTCTCTTTCTTCCTTCCCTGTAATAACATTAAAATATTAAGATGAATTCCTTTTAAATCGAGGGAAGAAATTGTCCATTAAGAGATGCTACTTTGTTTAAGAAAGAAAGAAGCGTTAAAAAAAAAAAAAAAGAAAAAGGAAAAAAAAGAAAAGAGAAAACTCTTCTGATTTTTTTTTTTAATTTCCCTTCATAAATCCCAACAGAGATAATTTGCTGTAAAATTTAAACCCAGTGAGAACTTGTCTGTCTGTGTTAAATAAAAAAGTTACGGTTGGTAGGAGACATGTTTTTGCAGTAGCTTTAGCGATTATAGGAAATTACATGCAAAGCCAGAGTTCTGATCCTAAGTTAATTTATAATTGGAAAAAACTTATTAATTAGCTATGTCATTCTAATTAAGAATTAGAGGAGTGTGCATTAGAAAGTCAGTCAATATCCAGCTGACAGAATTAAAAAAACCCCACAGAAGTCTGCAAGCTCCGTAGCTCTGTCCACCATCTCCCTTGTCATCTTTTTAAGGATTTTTCTGAATGTCTAACAGAAATTAGCCCGGTAAATACAGATATCAAAGGAAATAAATTGGGAATTTTGTCGGCCTGGAAAGGAAACCCCTAAACTGAGCTGGCAGATGTGCTTTACAGGGTACCTTTTGGGCCTTTCTGGGTGATTCTGACATGCAGCTCGTGTTCGGAGGGCTCTGTCCTCCTGCAGCCAGGGAAAGAAGCACCTGCATCCCTGCAGTGGTACCCAGCAGTTTCTGCATCCCTGCAGCTCTGTCCATCAGTGCCTGCATCCTGCAGTGGTACCCAGCAGTTCCTGCATCCCTGCAGCTCTGTCCATCAGTGCCTGCATCCTGCAGTGGTACCCACAGTGCCTGCATCCTGCAGTGGTACCCAGCAGTTCATGTATCCCTGCAGCTCTATCCATCAGTTCCTACATCCCTGCAGTGGTACCCACAGTTCCTGCATCCCTGCAGCTCTATCCATCAGCCCCTGCATCCCTGCAGTGGTACCCACAGTTCCTGCATCCCTGCAGCTCTATCCATCAGTTCCTGCATCCCTGCAGTGGTACCCAGCAGTTCCTGCATCCCTGCAGCTCTATCCATCAGCCCCTGCATCCCTGCAGTGGTACCCACAGTTCCTGCATCCCTGCAGCTCTATCCATCAGTTCCTGCATCCCTGCAGTGGTACCCAGCAGTTCCTGCATCCCTGCAGCTCTATCCATCAGCCCCTGCATCCCTGCAGTGGTACCCACAGTTCCTGCATCCCTGCAGCTCTATCCATCAGCCCCTGCATCCCTGCAGTGGTACCCACAGCCCCTGCATCCCTGCAGTGGTACCCACAGTTCCTGCATCCCTGCAGCTCTATCCATCAGTTCCTGCATCCCTGCAGCTCTATCCATCAGTTCCTGCACCCCTGCTATGGTGCCCACCAGCACACACTTGCCAACACCCAGACAATCACTCTTCCTACAAAAACCACCACAAATATTCATAGATAAAGACAAAGGAACTGACTCTGAGGCCCTGCCATGGTCGCATGGGGAAGAACTGCAAATTTTGCCAATACATTTATGTATAAACAGCGTGCAGGGATGTGTACATTTGCTTACATATATATATTTATTTCCCATCCCACCAGCCTCAGTCCTCTTGGTACATTCCCCCTTTAGGCCCTTTTTCTGAGATTATTATAATTCATTCTTTAAGAAACACCCCATGTGTAAATATTTTTTTGTTAATGTTTTTTTCTCTCCAGTGTGCTGGAATTTTAAAGAGCGCTTTAATATGAAATTAGATAGAAAGTTTTGACCTTTTTGTGATTAAAATAATATGCATGTTACTGATACAGGCTTCATAGGTTGAAAATCTACTTTTATTTAGGCAAATATTGAAAGAGAGACAAACAGACTCGATGAAATGTGAGACACAGCCTGGATGAAAATAAAACCAGCTCTTTGCGTTCGGAATTGGCAAGGCTGGAAATACAAAAGGAGAAGTAAAACTATAAAAGTTAATGTCTCAGATAATTGTGCCCTCCAAAAATAAAATAAATAAATAAAATTATTAAAATAATCTGGCCTGAGCCTTTCACTTTCATATGGATCTTTCTCCATCTTTTCCTTTAAATTACAGTTAGAAGAAATAAAAAAGCTGGAGTACTCAGTGATGGAATTCAGTTTACTTATTTGAATACCAAAAGATGACCCACTCCTAATGATATAAAAAATGTTTTGCATTAGCAAATTTCTCTTCTGTATTTGTTTTGCTAGCACAACACAATATTCACTTAATATGCTACCAGTATCTTATCAAGTTAATGATCTGTTGTATGTATAGAGTAAGCTTGTTACTCATTTTAAATTAGATACGAAAGCACTACTGTATGGAAATTTGAATACTTTGGATTTTTATGAAATTATAGGACTTTCATGCTTTAACAGTCTGTAGACAGCCTTGGTAGAACAGCAAGAGCTGGCTTTGTTAATGTGACATTACACAGAGATGCTGCTTAACCTGATTTAATGGATCTCAAAATCCAATTGTGTAGAGCTCCTCTCCATTTTTGGGTCCTCAAGCTCAAAAAATGTAATGGTTACTGTTTGAAACATATCCAAGGAGTTTGATTTGGAAGAAACTCGTGCAGTTTGGATGGGCCACCTCCTGCAGACATCAGTGGGTGTCCAAGTGACCGATGCCAACCCCTCATGATATCCTGAGGGGTGTGTTTGCAGAGTTTCAGGAAAAAAAAGGGAAAAGGCAAATATGGGTAGAATTTACATGTGGGGAGAGTTAAATTCCACAGTCATGGAACATCCTTTAGCAGGACTATAACTGATACTTGGTCCTTGCTGCAGATCTTCCAAAAGCCTCCTACACATTCACACCACATGCTGTCACCTCATTTATGGCAGTCAAGAGGCTAAAGATGAGGCATTTCTTATGGGTTTAGTCACAGCAGACTAAAATGTAGGAAACACGGGGTCACACTGATCAGAAGAATTCTCCTTTGTGCCTCTTGGTTGCTTTCTTCTGCTCCAAAAGGAGAGCAGGATGACTTCGGGAAGTGCACTCAGAGCACAGCTGTGCCCACTAAGCATCAGCTTCATGAACCTCCAGGGACGTGAGGAATAAAACATCGTTCTGGTGTTCCCAGACCTCACATGTTCGCAGGGAGGTTTTGGATGTACAGGTACTCACTTCCTGATGAACTGCTCTGCAGAAAAGCAGACCCTTGGAGCTTCGTTGGCAGTTTTGCCAGAACAAATTAAAGCAGATTTGGACCCACACCAGCCAAAAACAGCAGAGCTTCACCAGCACAAAACATTTCTGTGCACTTCTCCAGGTCGCTTAATGAGTCAGTCAGTACCTTTACATCCCAAATCCAGTCCAAATCAATATTGTCTTAGCTTATTCATGTTATAAGCACCCACTTTTTTCTTGTGGTTCCAGATTAATCTGATTTTCCTTTTCTTTCTCCTTCATTAATGTGACCCTTCTTCCCTGGGAAGGCATGTCCTGGCAGACCCCACTGCTCTGGGCAAGGCTTTAAGCCCATTTGCTTACTTGAGCTGAGAATTTGGGGCTTGACTTCCTGAAGAATATTCCTGCATGCCAGGAGTGCAGGCAGAAGGGATGGTTGGGAAAAAGTCAAGGCTGAGATGTGCAACAGCCTGACCCCTTGCGAACAGTTTCCATCTTTTTTTGGAGCACTCCAGAGGGCTGAAGTGCCACACATGAAACATCTACAGTGACAGTGGCATGTTTTGGGGCTCCCCACTCTGTTTTCCTGTGTGAGTAAAGGGGAGCCACTGCCTGGCATCCCCCTCCGGGGATATGGAGAGATGATGCTTGTCCAGGCAGAAGGAAAGGTCTGTGAACGATCGTGTTTGCAATCATCTCAGGGAAAAAGATCCCCCTCATCTCCTTTTTCATCATTTACAGATGCTTTATTCACAGTTCCAAAAGACTGGCTGGGGATTACTCCATCTTCTCCTCAGCCAGGCTGAAGTTTAGATGTGCAGCTATTTGAGGGACGAAAAAAATGGTAAAAACACTATTTAAAAAAAATTTTTTTGAGTCACTACCCAAGAACTGGTGCAAGTTTCTGTGGCTGTTGAAGTTTTCTTCTTGAAAGGCTCCTGTAAAGGGAGGTCTGGGGTATGTTGCATCCCATGTTACCTCCTGCTGCAGCAGCACCAGCGTGCTTGGATTGTCCCTCAATGCCTGCTGGAAATGGGACTCACCACCCTCAATTAATTACCCCTGTTCATTATACAGATGAATTAGACTGGCCCCAATCAATACTGTTAATGAAATGTCATTTATTTAAAACCCAACCCTTAAGGGAAGTACATTGGGGATGTGGGTCAGGGTCCTGCTGTTCGGAGCACATCAAGGTTCTCAGTCCTCTGTGTGGGTGACGCTGGAGTTACGGTTCAGATGATGAGGACAGGTGGAACATTCCTGGAAAAACAAAGCATTCCTGGCTGGACAGAGCATTCCTGGCTGGACAGAGCATCACCAGGTGGATGGAGCATCACTGAGTGGACAGAGCATCACTGGGTGGACAGAGCATCACTGGGTGGACAGAGCATCACCAGGTGGACAGAGCATCACTGAGTGGATGGAGCATCACTGAGTGGACAGAGCATCACCGAGTGGTCAGAACATCACTGAGTGGGCAGAGCATCACTGGGTGGACAGAGCATCACTGGGTGGACAGAACATCACTGGGTGGACAGAGCATCACCAGGTGGACAGAGCATCACTGAGTGGACAGAGCATCGCTGGATGGACAGAACATCACTGGCTGGACAGAACATCACCGGGTGGACAGAACATCACCAGGTGGACAGAGCATCACTGAGTGGACAGAACATCATCGGGTGGACAGAGCATCACCGGGTGGACAGAGCATCACTGGATGGACAGAACATCACTGGCTGGACAGAACATCACTGGGTGGACAGAGCATCACCGCACTGCCACCACTGAGACTCTGCCAAAGAGGAAACTTGGGCTGTGCTCCCTCTTTTCAAAATGTAACTATGTAAAGGTCACAGAGGAGGAGATGAAACTAGGAGTTGTAATAAGGAAGGAGAAATAAAAAATAATGACAGAAATAAATTGTCATAAGAGGGGATACAGTTATGATTTATTGTGATATTCTACAAATTTGGAGGTGATTAAAAGCCACCTAAAATTCACATTAACAAGTCACATAAAAATGGAATTAAACTAGTGGGCATAATGTGGCAGGGTATAAAGAAAAATCATGACAGAAATAAATTGACAGAAGAATGATACTATTCAAGTTTTACTCTGTCGCGTCACACTGACAGGAGACTAGTATTTTAATTTCAGAGTTGTGGTTGAGTTTTTGGAGTTCATTAAAGGCCCACATTAAGAATCTCATAAAAGTGAGAAGAAATTAGTGACCATAATGTGGCAGAGGAAATAAAGAAACAATAATGACAGAAATAAATTGACAGAAGAATGATACACTTAATGTTTCACTCTGACACCCTCTATTAATAGGCCGCTGCAAGCTGGAGCAAATGTCATTCATATTTTAGCCAAAGTATACCACTAATTAGGCTGGCTTTCTGCACTGGAATTAAATTTGAGATCCCTCACCTTTAGAGTGGGATCATTTGAATTCGAAAGAAAAGAGCTGGTGACAGAAAAAAAAACTTTCTGCTCGGGCTCTTCTAATGAGATAAAATTCCCCCTTCTCCCCATTTCCTAGCTATAATTGCTGATTATGTTGTTACACAGGAGCGGCTCTCCGCTCTCTCCTCCCCATCATTATGATTTAGTCTGGCATATCGGGGTGCTTCAAACACGGACTGAAGTGGTTTGAGTCTAATTTAGCACTCATTTAGGCCGCAGGTACCGACGAAGGTAAACACCGCATTGTTATAATTAATTACCCCTTAGGCCTAGCCAGGCCAGCTCTGTTTCAGCTGACCCTTATAATAATAAGGCTTAGGGGCATATTGTATTTCTTTTGACAGATTAATTAGAAATTCAGCCGTGGAGGTACAAAGCAACTCTGTCATGAATATTTAAATGGACTGACACAAAAAATCATGAAAGGGCTGCTGAACTACATGACAGACAGGGGATATTAGCCAAGTGATTCTAATCAATAATCTCTTGATCTCTTACATATTAATACACTGCCTGCTGTTATTAAGCTCCATAATAAGGAAGGGGAGAGAAAGTTAGTGTAGCTCTGCTGTAGGGCTCGCCGGGCCCCCAGTGTATACACTAACTGACGGAGAAAATGCACAGAGGAGCCGAGCCTCAGCCTCTTCAATCTCATCCAATCTTAAGGAATGGCAGCTCTGAGCATCGCTGGCCGGATAATTATTGGCCCTGACAAGGTGAAGGCGTTTGCAGGCAAATGAGATGGGAAGTAGGATAAGTCCCCAGACCACCCAGCGCAGGGCACGCTCAAAACCAACCGCGCGCTACCGCTCGGGCTTGTATTTGCTTTAGCAGGGGAAATATGGGAATCACAGCGCTTTTGAGTCGTGTTGAAGGGTCAGTGACAGTCGAACACCGGGAGCTTGCTGTTACTGTTGTTAATGTTAACTTTAACACCAAGTCAACTGGATTTACCCCCGGTCCCTTTGCTCATCTCCTATAACATCAAGGCCACCGAGTGAATTAAGCAGCGTAGTAGAGCTGAATATCATCTAAATTCATTACAGCCGGTTCCTCCCGTAAATGGGGGAGGAAGCGCCGATGTTGCTGGGGAAATGTGCCGCCTCCACAGCACCAAAGACTTTCTTTGTGCTGCTCAGGCTCGGGCTTGGGGAGAGCGTGAGCGGCGGCACCGCGCCGGTGCCGGATAGAGGGGGCTGGTGGAACGAGGACTGTGAGTATCGCAGGGCTGAGGTGTTCTGTTATCTCCCAGAAATGAGCCCCGCAAAGTGCTTGTGTGGTGCGAGGTAAAGGGCTCAGCTGGAAAAGGGAACTGGACCGGCTCCAGTATCTGCCTAAACAACTTAAAAAAGGAGATTAAATGACAGGAATGGGGAGTGATTATTAACGTATTTAAATCGCATGCACACAATGTTCAGATGGGATTAGAGGGACGATGCTGGATTTTAAAAAAATCTATTCAACAGCCAAAATATTAGATAGAGGGGTTTTTTTTTTCTTTTTTATTTCCTTTTCTTTTTTGTTCTAATTAAAAGGGAGTCATGAGTTCAGTGGGTCCCCGGCAGCCCTGCCCATGCACACACTGTGGGTGCAGCATCCCAGCCAAGGCCAGGAGGAGGCAATTTGGATTTTAGAGTTGGATTGGCTTCATCACAGAAAATCCCACAAAGGTTCTAGGATGCAAAGTGAATTTGCCTGATTTCCCTGGGACAGCTGAGTGGAGGGGAGTGTCTCCCATCTCTGTGTGCAGAACAAATTTGATGCCGCCTGAACCCCATGGCCTTGGTATCCCACTTTTAACCAATCCAGACTGAACTGACAGTGAAATCAGAAACTTCTTAGCCCCTAATAAGTCATCCTTTATGCCTACCCTTATTTTGTTCTGATTAGGTGTCTCTGAGCTATCTGAAATTTAAAAAAAAAAAAAAAAAAAGAAAAAAAAAAAAAAAAGAAAAAAAAGCAGATTGAAGTGATAAAACAGTGGGAGCAGCTTAAAAAGCAACCTGAAAATATCTGAGCCCACAGTACCAGCAGAAGACTCCATCGAGCTGTTACACCACTCCTGACCAGGTGGGAACCCCCCTGGGCCTGGGGGCTGCCTCGGGAGCATGCCCTGGATCTCACTGCTGTTCCTCTCTCCTGCAGGTGCTGCAAAAGGGATTTAAGATATTTGCATGGGGACAGGGTTCAGAGCAGTCGGGAATCATGCCCAGCTCTCTGGCAAGCTGTGACAAGATGTTATTCCATGTTGTGATTGCACATGGAATGGTTTCCTAAACTCTGTTTCAAAAATCATACATTTATGGGCACGGTGCCATCATACTGTGAGTAAAGAAGCCCTGTCCCATTTACAGGCTTCGTCTGGTGAAGCTTCACTGCCCTGAGCAAACTCAGTAAATGCTTTGGGTTTTGCAGGAACACCAAGTTAAAAATACCTAAGTCTGAAAAGTGCTTTTACGCTTTAAAAAAAAAAAAAAAAAAGCTATCCTGAATTTATCAACACTTATATTTGCAGGTCACACTTTACTTGCACTTTTAAGCTTGAGCCTAACCCTTCTCATTACTTCAATGCTGCTTTCAAACTTCTAATGCATATTTAAGTGGTAGCATTAAAAAACAGTGTGTCAACTGCCATTGATGTGCGATGTAGGGCACTGACCCTTTGAAGGCATTATCATGTCGTTGGACCCATTAAGTGCAGCCATTTCTGTTGCTCTTAATTGGGTTGTGCAGCATGGAGCGGTTGCAAGTGGTTACAGTTTATACCATGAATTATAATAACAATAATAGCGGGTAGAGATCTGTGTGGGCACCAAACACGTGCTCAGAGGTGGCTGAGAGCGTCACCTCTACTCAACTTGTCACCCCTCCCTTTTGAAAGTAATAGAGGTTTAATTTACAAGCTCAAAATCAGTTTGTGGGCACTACTCAGTCTATGGCTGCTAATTAAATGGAGCCTTGTCTTCCAAAGCATCGTTACTGGGCTGGTTCTGCTCATGGAATAATGTGCTGTTCCCCATGAATCCATTTTTTAAAAGTATCTGGCCCCAAAAAAGAAACCTGATACATCCTATCTGCTCTTGGTCGGAAACAGCAACTTCTCTTTCCTTCATTTAATTTTTTTTTTTCCTTTAAAAAATTGGATGTCAGGATTCATTTGGACTAAGGCCAGGCTATTTTATGGCAAGTTTCAGCAGCTGAAAATATTTGCATCTGATTTATAAAGTTTTGCAAATGGCTGTAAACCTGAGACAGAGCCTAACGATGGTGGCACTGCCTGCCATGCTGTTACAATTAGAGCTTGGCCCACGCCGAGCCCCTGGCATGGAATGACCTGAACTTTGGAGCTTGGGATGTGTTTCCAGGGGCCAAATCAAACCTCGAGGCCCTACCACTCCTGAAACGCGGAGATTTCTGGATCTGCCTCAAAATTTCCTAGCCAGGACCCATTTCCAATAATTAGAAGCGTTGTCTTTAAATATCAATGGAAGTCATGATGGTTTACCATTTGCAGCTGGACATGCATGAGTGCCCTTCTCGCTGGTCTGGTGCTCCCAAAGAACAGATAATTAAGGACAAGGAAAACAGACTGGGAGCAAGAGCCAAATGAAATGTCCAAATGCAAACCGTGCAGTAATTGCAATGGTAACAGTGGTGATGACAGCAACAATCATTTTGAGCCTAGCAGCTTTGTTTATAAAAATGTTAGGAAAAGGTGCAGAGCTGGAAACAAATAACTTTACCTCAGCTCTTTTATTGCAAAAACATAATAAAGTGCAAGCCAAGGAGTAAATTCATTGCAAGTCATATTAAAGGTTTTGGACCAAAGTGAAGCTGTTACAAACTACATCTGTAAAAATTGTGTAATTATTATGGGTGGGTAAAATCTGGCAAGAATTATTTTCTTAAGTAAAGCGTAAAAGAGAACAGATGTGCTGTAACTGACACATTTATTTTTTGCCAGTTTCACTAATTCTGGACAAAAAGTTGCTCTCATTTATCATATTATTCAATGGATTTCAAATTAGCAAGGCAACGGTGACTTTTTACACTGTCCCAATTTTAATGCCTGAGAAAAGAAGGGGGGTGGGGAAGGCTGTCTCACTGAAAGAAAATTAATTTGTTTTATTGGGCACTGAAAAGCAAAGCCTTTTGTCAAACAGAGAAGCAAACATATATTTGGAGGGAGAGCTAGGTCACTAGTTAAATGTCAAGGTCTGCTAAAATCAAAAGGTAGGAGGGGTGGGTGACAATGAAATCTAAGTAGAAAACCATAAATGTAAAGAAACACCACGATTTCAGAGCTGGGGTGGAATGAGAAAAATGGCCAAAGACAAAGATAGGCAGCCTGGGTCTGGAAGTAATTACGGCCAAGTGAAGACAACTGAATTCCATATTACTTTGGTGGATGTCTGTAAAGGCAGTTTGGGGAGGTATTTTGGTAAGGTTTACTTTTTGGAGCTTAGCAACATAAATTTGTTGTCACTGAACTATTAAATAAAATAGACACATGTTGGCAAAGAGTGCACAGCCGAGGGATGGAACTGATTAAGGGACAGCCTATGAAATAATAGCTTAAATGGGCCCACTGCAGGATTTTAATATCCCATGACAACACTCAATTGTCAAATTCTGCTGGAGTGTCCAGGATGCTACTAAAATTAAGCCAGAAATTCCTAGATTTATTCTATTTTTTTTACAGCTAAGAACAGGAAATGCCAGTAAGCTGTGAGAATCGGAGCAAGAAACAAGAAACTGGGAAGAAAAGAGGATGGTCTACAATTTTATGAGATTTCTGCCATTAAATCTATAACAAATGTCTTTCACCTACACACGAAAAAGAGGCAATGTGGGATTTTAATTGGAGTTTTGGCTTTTCTTCATTTGATTTAAACCTAGGTAGAATTTCAAACAATAACACTGGAACACCTGGTTAACACGTTAGATGATATGTATAGTTGTAAATTGTGGTTTTAATGGGTGCTCACTGGGGGATTGCAAAGGGTCCCATTGTTCAGCTTGGCAGATATTAAAAAAAGTTCATGAACTACTGGGATTTAAAACCCACTCACATGATTTTAATATTACTCCAGTAATGTAATTTGATAATTTGACCAAACTTGTGGCCAATTTGTGGACAGAGAATCCGATGGTCACGTTACGTGATTAAAGCACCCTGATACAGGACTGAGCATAAGGCCTGGTTTAATTTATTGCAACAGGCCAAGCTGGAGAACAGCACCAGTGACTGAAATCTGATAATCATCATATTACATGGATATAATCAAAGAAATGCCCAGAGGAAACCTGCTGCCAAGAAAAAACAGCCCAGAAACACTCAGCACATTTCTCCACTGCAGGAACCACCTGAATAAACCTTTTTGGCAAGGAAGCTTCCTCTTCCTTCCTGGTTCAAGAACAAGAACTCATCAGGCTTAAAAGACACCAATCACTTGAAATTATGGGTTTTTTTAAGCTTTTAAGAGACTTTGGTCTATTTATGCCATCTGTGTTTCCATTCTGACTTCAGTCCTTCTTCATAAACGACAGAAGAAAGAGGACTGCTAAAGTGGAAGGATTAATGGAGCTGGTTTGAATCAAGAACTTTTCAAGGAAATTCCACCTCATCCCCCTCCCTGCCCCATGTTTCACTTTGCAGAGAGGCTCTCCAGTGTGTGAGCATGGGATGATTTAACCCTCACAAGCCCCTGGGGTCCTCTACCCTCCCAAAATGACTGAGCAAATCAAGGTGACATCCAACACAGGATGTCATCAGCTGGTTCAGAGGACCAGGAGACCACAAAACGCAGCATGGATGAGCATGGTGGAGTTGAGCACCATGGGTGGTGGTGGTGCTGAACCTCCTGCTGGGGACAAGTGTGGGGTTGTGTCCCATCCTGGGATGGTTCTGCTGGACATCCTCCCCCATGGCTGAGGGTGCTGCTGAAGCACACTCACCACAGCTGGTTCTCCATCCTGCTCTGCCCTGCCTGCTGGCCTGAAGGGTCTCCTAGTCCAGAACTCAGCCTTTGAACTTGCCTCTGCTCCCAGGTGAAACACCAGGGTCCAAAACTTGAATTACAGAATCACAGAACACTTTGAGTTGGAAGGGGCCCAGAAGGATCATCAAGTCCCACTCTTAAATGGATGGCCCATACCGGAATAAAACCCACAATCTTGGTGTAGTCTGCACCATGCTCTGACCAACTGAGCTCATCTCAGGATCAGACAGTCAATATTTCCCCCTTCCTTCTAGAGCTGATGCTGAAGAGTTCTTGGGGAGAGTTACAAATGTTCAGAAACAGATTTTTGTTTGTTTGTGGTTTTGTTTGTTTGTTTTTTCCCTGGAGTACTTTATCCTTCGATGCACAGCAGCAAAGTTTTCCTCTGCTGTTCACTTGCTGGAAAGTCAATTTGTGTTCTTCCAGCTCCAGCTCCCTGCCCCGTTCCCTTTGTTCCACCTCTGCTTTCCTTTGACTGGATATTTGTTTCTACACATCTTTGTTGAGTTTCTTGAGCAAGTTCAAATAACAAAAAAACTTTTCCCACATCTCCATTTCTCTGTACACGCCTGTAATTGTACACCTTGGTTTCCTTCTCCCCTTCCCACTCAGAAATCTTTCATAGATAACAAGACCTCCCCCAGGCCCTGATTCAGCAGAGCACTTAAGCATGTGCTTAACTTTAAATACCTTTGTAAAAGCTTTTGCTGAATCAGGATCTTAGCATTTCTCATCTAACTGCTGTTCTCCCATGGTTATTTCAGTATTTGCTTACAGGAAAATCAGAGCAGAATCCATGGATGATGTCAGCAGATTTTTGCCCCATCCAGCTGAAGCATTTAGATGCACTCAGCACAAGAGTGTGGATAAGGACATGCAGCAGGTAATCTGATGCCCACCAGGCTCTGCTCCATGGGTTTTATCTGTAAAAAAGTTTTGAATACTCCCACTGTCGAGTCAGTTCCACCAATAGCTTGTAGCGCTGAGGATGACAAACCTTCCAGGCATCTAAAAATAAGTAGGATTTCACCTCAGTTTCCAGTAAGAAATTTGTATCCAAATACCAGCCATATTCAATCACTTGATTTTTTACAAACTTACTTCAAATGGCTGAGATTCGGCGGATAGAGATCAGTATTTTTTCCCTCATAGTTGCTAAGTATAGTTGTTTTTTAAAAAGACTTTATTGTCTCTAATAAACTGTTGATACATTAATGTTTAATTCTGTTTGCCAGGAGGCAGTGGGGTGATGAGTCTGTAATTTATTTTAAAAGATATCCTGGACCAGTGCAAATATGACTGTAATTATTCATTGCAGCCGCAGCCAGCTGTCATCCACACCAACCCTGCCAACCACTTCCTTTGGAATATATTTTATATACTGTCTTTATATACACCATCTTTTACTTTCAAACTGCATCTACATCAAAAGTTTTTGAGCTGCAAGTTGAGCTGCAGACCTGGTCTGTCGCTCTGGTCTGCTGGGGGTTGGAATGAGATGATCTTTAAGGTCCCTTCCAACCCAAACCACTGTTTTTCTATCAAAACCATTATATTTTGGACCATTACATTTAATATTATATTTTAATATTCCTACTTCACCATCGTTTCCCACTCTGCCTTTCTCTGCTCAAGGACTCAAGGGCTCAGAGGCAACCAACAATAGCGAATTTTTGGGCAAAACTTTTGATGTCGGGGAGCAAATCTGCAGAGGGAGGAGCTCACTGGTGTCCGTGTGATCAGACCTCAGAAACCTGAGAAGTGCAGGGCAAACACAGAGGACCCAAATCATATTGGAAGAAATCTTAATTTTTTTCCTCTCCAATAAACAATCAAGTTAAGTAAGGGGCAACTCTAACATTTTTTCCCCTGAAGTAGCTTGATGAATTGTAAATTATTTATTGAAGTTTTTTCTTCTTTTCCAGTCTCAGACAGGAGAGGAAGTTGTTTTCTAAAGGGTCATATCATACTAAAAAAAGAGAACAGACACCCTCTTATAGGTTCTAGTACCTGTCTGGCTTGAATATATATTTGGAGGAAAATTGTAAATATATATATAAATCTTTTTGCAAGTCCCACTTTTGCTTTGATGTGTAATGTGAACTGGATAATAGCAAGGCTGTGAGTATTTGGGGTTCATTAATACACTGTTATCATAATATGATGTAACTTTATCTCAAGAATGTTACACTTCTTTCTTTCTCTTCACTCTAAAGGTTTTTGCAGACTAGAATTGTTTTTCTTTATTTTTGAAAATTTCTTGACAAGTTCAAAATTTAAATAGAAATAAATTCTTATTAATAGAAGAAGCTGATCTCTCCCAAATACTAAGGAAATTTGGGATTAGACTGGAATGTGCTATTTAACACCATAGGGTATTGTCCAGCACTGAGCTTTGAACAGAAGTTTAGAAAAATAAACAAATTCCTCCTTGTATGCTGAAGGCTCAACACTGACCTAATGACTCCGTGGGAAGCTGGGGTCATCCCGAGAAATTCCCAGGAATTAGTGTTGTGTTTGTATGGATGTGAGGAGATCAGACGTGTGTGAGATCGGATCTGTGTGCTGGACAGCAGACTGGAGGAGATGCAAAACTGTCCCTGGCAGCTTGAGGAGGTCACCGAGAGAAGGTTTGTCCAAGGATCTTCTGCACTAAAAACAGGAGTGGAAGGATATGAACTATTTTAATGAAATACACTTTTTGTTTATACAAAAAAAAGTATGGAGAAAAATCTGACCCTCCAAGAGATCCAAGCCAAAGTGATCTCAGGCAGATCCAACACAACGTGGGGCATCTCGCTGAGTGCTGGAGCCCTGATGGGCCCCTGGAGAAGGGCACACAATGTCCATTCTCCTGGCTCCCCATTGCGCACGCCGAGCACACAGTGCTGCGACAGCAGGGTCTCTGAAGGCCCAGCCTGAAATCTTTAGCAAACCCCATGTGTCTTTCATTCATTTCAATAGGAAATGTCGTGGGACTCGGGAGATTCCATTCATTTTTTCCAGCAGTTGTACTGAACGTGTCTGATTAAACCCCGCACGCCTGCACTGCAAAGGAAGTTCCCTCTTCGCAGCAAACCATGCAATTTAATACTTCTCAGGCAGTGTTTAGAGAAGAGGTTTAATTGGGATATTCCTTATCGTGGGTAATGTTGGGTTATTTTTTACGATTTGTGAGGAAGGACATGCTGTGAAGTCATGTAAACATCGTGTGTTTGGTTGCTGAGCAGCGGTAAACAGCAGCGGAACGGCGCTATCAGATGTTCAATTTAAACACATACCCAGCTACCTCTCCTCCTCTAAATCAACAGTTTCCCTCCAGAGTGATGTCAATAGACTGCTGCACATGGTACTTTCTTTTTTTTAATAATATCTTCATTTTAATGTGGATATTGCCTTTTCACCTGGGAGCAGGGCTCTATTGAAATTCTAATGGGAGAGCGTATTCTTTAACATGAGAATACCGAGGGCCTGCGTAGACGCGGCGCAGAATGAGAGACGGAGCATTAACTGATTTTTCTCCCTCCAGAAGAGGGGCCTATGTGGGTCAGACTCGCAGGGTTTTCCCCTCCTATTTGCCTTTAGTTTCATAGCAACAATAATTTTAAACTTTATATGCAGCGGAAGAAAAAGGAATCCAAATGCACCTGAATTACTGTACTGTACAAGGGAATTTAATTAAGAATATACACATTAGAATTTCAGTGGGAGCGCCTATTTAATGTTACTTTATTAAGCCTTCTATCAAACCCTTTTTTATGTATATCAGTTGATATACAATTAATCTGCTCTCTTGTGAGAAAAAAATAGCACCTGAGGTGGATGAAAAGTGTCAGATTATAATAATTATAAGCAGCTGTTCACTTGGAATCACCTCTGGCCTACATGGGGGATGCTGTGAGCTACCACTTCTCACAACAGACCACCTCATTAGACTTGACCTTCCCAGCTGGGTATTTCATTTGTGTTTTTTTAATGGGTTTGTATACTGCAAATCACAACCCCTCGCCAAGGCTGGCTCTTTGTTGCTGTAACAAAAGGGAGCAATGCAACTTTCGAAAAAACGCTGCTCCTGCACGTCGGTGCAATGCCACGGGCGGAGTGGGTGACTCCCCGGTACAGGGCTGGTGATGCAGAGGACATCAACATCTTGCTTGGGGTAAATGCTTTTTTCCCAGTTTCCAGGCAGTTCTGTTCTTCTCAGTCTTCCTAGGCTAAAAAAAATAAATGGTTTGGTGGTTCTTCAGCATTCCAGACTCCAGTGTAGACCAACTCTGTGGTGCCTGAACCGGAGAACAGCATCCGTGGTGGAAAACATCCTGCTCCAGGCAGCCAGGGGAAAACCTGCGTTCCAGTTCGGCCTGTGGACCAAAGGAAAAGCAGCAGTCTGCTCTGTGGACCAAACTGGAGACCAGCTCCAGGGAAAATTCATCAGGGCATGTTTCCACATGGAAATACACAGGGAGACAGAGCATTCTCACCGACGCATTCCGTGCGCCACATATATATGTGCACATGTACATATAAAATTAAGAGATTAAAAAAGCTTCTGAACAATATATCTGGTTTCTTTTCCCCTTCCATTTATGTTTGTAATAAACTCACTCTCATACAATTAGCCTCAATTGTTTTTATATCTTCTGAGGCAATAATATAGGCAGCCTGGGGAATACAGTAGTAATCCGTATACCTGTGTTCATTTACCCAAATCACTATGGTTACAGCCAGGGCAAATTGTTTACTGTGAGAATCTTTGGAGCCCCTTTCCAGATACTAATGACCTTTCTGTTCATCCAATAACATCAACAAACCAGGGAGGCTGCCCACACCATTAAAGCCAATTGCCTCTCAAGTTACTGAGGGAGTTGTGCTTTTCCTCATTTATTTTCTCTCATCTGATGTAACTCACATGCCACTTTCTTGTCTTTAAAGAAGGGGAAAAACTGTGGATTATTGATTTGCTTCTGAACAGAAGACCAACCTAAAAGCCCCAATGAATTGTCACTCATTATTGAAATTACTGAACACTAATTAAACTGGCAGCTCAAATCCCAGCAGGCCACACTCATCTGAAGCTGAAATTCAGACACTTGGACAGTGGAAGAGAGAAAGCGTTAGCAACCACCAGGATTGTAATAAGCTTTGCATTAATTTTTGTTTCTTAAAGGCACATGCAAGGTTTGTCAGAGCACGGGCAATGTGCTACCTGGACTGAGATTGGGCTCACAAGGTGTTTTTCCTGATTTCCTTCCAGGAGGCATCATTTCAAATGGGAATCCTACAGTTCCCAAACAATGCTCCTCATCCTACAAACCACGGGGCAGCACTGGAGCGCTGTAACATCATGCAAAGCCTGACTTTGGTGATGCTGACAGAGAGCTGAGCATTTAAATCGAGTGGCTGAGAGGAAACTGAGTCAGACAATGCCGAGCCGCACGCCCGCAATGCTGCCTGAGCAATAATAAATGCTAAAGATCATCTCGAATTCATAGAGCCCAATTTATAAAGAAACATCTTTGGCCCATTTTCACAGGATGTTCAAACTCCATATAAATTATGCATGCCCATGGTTAATCAACCTCAATTTTTTTTTCCTTGCCTGAGAAGTAACCCTTCATTTGTTCAACTTCAAAGAGGGCAGAACGAGCGCAGAGAGGGCTGGGCTAAGTATTCAATTTGCACTCTGTATTTATGAACAAGACTTTAAGGCTGGTACTGAGGGAAGTGGAGGAGAGAACTGGCCTCAGTCATCCTATAGATCCCTCTTGGTTTTATAGCCCATGTTATACAGTCCTCAAAAGGCAGGGAAAAAAAACAAACCACAGGCACTTTTGAAAAATGCTGGATCTTGGAAAGTTTTAATCTGTTTTTTGGACTTAGGGCAGTCAGAAGGATGTACCCAGATCCAGCACCGCATAGAGAGTGCCCTTTATAAATATGGCTTCCCAGGCATGTTCATCTCATGCCAGAATTGGTTTGGAATAAATGGCAAAACAATTTCCCCTCTTGTCTCTCTATACACATTTCCACTAAATTTCCCAGCAGCTGGTCCTTGGGACACGACTGGCAAAAGGTTTCTGAGAGAAAGCTGCAGAGAGAAATCTTTTAGGCAAATATCACTCTGGATGAAACACTTTGCATGTTCCTGAGAGGAGCAGGGCCCTTTTTCATCTGACAGCCACAAAAATTGAACCTTGCTGCTGATGCTGGAGGCTGGAATTGTTTTAAGAGTTTTGCAGGGAGCAGATCTGTGTGGCATAGGCACCGTGAGGTCCTTCCAGCAGCAGAGAGTTTTGGAAAGTTTAAGGAAAACTATTAATTATTTAATTCTGCTAATAAAAAATTAATTGAATTTTAGAACAAAAGAACGTGCAAACATCACCCTTCTATATTTAGGCGTGGAAAACGAAGCTGTGGGTGGTGACTTAGAAAAGAAAGGAATGAAAATGCAAATGTCCCATTATATTCTGCTGAAGTGTGAGCTGATAACATCTCTTGTGCCTTCGAGTACATCCCATGTCAACAGCAGGAAACCTGAGGGGATGGAATCAGCACTGGCATTAATGTGGGACACTCCTAGATGGGATACACCATGTCCACCCCTGTTTGATGTCCACTGCCACAGGGCAATGCAAACACAAAGGCACCCATTAAAAAAGGATGCCTTGGACAGAACTGGGATTTTAAATGAAGTCTGGATATCTGGGATCTTTAGGAAAAAAACTTCAGTGTATCCATCGGTTTTGTACCAAGCTGCATTTCTGTGTCGCCTCGGCAATGAAGAGGATTGGGGTGGTTGTGAATGGTGGGGAACACCTGAACCATGCAGATTATCCCTGTCCAGCATTCTGGAGTTCAGGGAGTGTTTGGACAATGCTCTCAGGCACAGGGTGTGATTCTGGGGATGTCCTGTGCAGGGCCAGGAGCTGAACTCAGCAATCCTTGTGGATCCCTTCCAGCTCAGGATGTTCTATGATTCCATGCTGCTTCTGGGCCCAATTCTGCAAGAGCACATCCAGATATTCCCCATCCCAAACACCACTTTGTCTGGAGCACCTGAGCACCCCAGAGATGTGTTTAAAGCTCTGGGCCAGCCCAAGCCATGCTGGGCAGCAGGAGGGACCTGTTCTAGGGACAGCTTCTTGCAGCCAAAGGAGCCAATTAACAATTGCATCTTCAACAGCTTCCCAAACCTGCCCTGAGTCTTTAAAATCGAGCTTACTCCACACTTCTCCTGAGTGCTGAGATGAATTCTGGCCCCTGTAGTGGCACCCAGACAGAGGGGAGCATTTCTGATGGCTCTGCCAGGGCTGTTAAACGCTGCCCCTTCCTTGTCCTGGAGGGGGGAGCAGTTTAACAAGGCTGCTACCACCAAACAGCACAATATTTCCAGGCAGCTCTTCTGCAAGTCACGGTCAAGAGGAAAATAATTTCCATATGCTGGCCTTGTGTCTTGATTTTTATAGGGGTCAGAGGGATATTTATTCCCCAGAGCAATGTTTAGTTTTCCTAAAAAAATAAAAGTCATGCTCCATATTCTTTTAAAACCATGGAGTAAACCAAGAATTGGGGTTTAAAGTAAAAATTAGGACAAATTTGTATTTATTTATTTTAAAATATCCTCTGTAGCTTTACAATAAATGGTTAGAGCACAATGCAATCCTCCTCCATACACGAAGCATCTTTTTAATATGCCCTATCATGAAATTAATTGGACATTAAATAGCAGGAGAAAGACATATAATAAAACCTGCAGTTATCACAGTTCCCAGTGTGACAATACCCAAAGGTTTGAAGGTTTAGTTAAGCTCCAAAAGTTTAAATACTTTTCCAAACCTCGTTGGGTTAGAAACGAGCAGGCTTTCTCATCAGGATTCCCAGTATTCCTGGGTTTGGCCGTGGCTACGCAGACTGTCAGAAAAGCCTTTGTTACAAACCTCCACTAATCCCACTTGTGTCAAAAATGAGGAAATGCAGTGCTCGTGCACCAGCAGCGCAGAGAGGGAACTTAATCATTTGGATTTTTCAGAAAAAAAAAGGAAAAAAAAGGGGTTTGGAATTATTCCTATCCAAAATGTCCCCTGTCCTGATTAGACTTCAGAAGAAAAAGATTAAGAAATCATATTTGAGAAACTGGGAAAGCTCTGTCCAAAGCTTAGGCATGCCAGCTGTGACTGAGGACTTGAAAATCTTGAGCAGAAAGTGTCTGTTCCTGCAAGAATCAAAGCTTCTTAAATTCATCCTTTTTTTTAAGGCTCTTTGGACAGCTCTAACTGGGTTCCTGTGTGTGCAAAACAAGCAAGTCCAAAGTGTAACACGATGCTGAAATTATACCAGAGGCCTCCTGGAAATTAAAGCTGGATGCTCTCATTTCCTTGCCGAATCCATGCCCTGGCTCTCTTGTGTCTTCCAGAAATCCAGGCTGCCTCCCCTCCTGCTGTGGCGTCTGGGATGTACACTCAGTGTGGGAGCTCACCCACCCAGGATGCCTGGAAAGCAAAAGTCCAGCACACAGAAAGGACTGATCACCAAAAGCTCTTCAGTACCCAGGCCACCTCTCCAAAAAGTAAAACATCTCACAAGAAAAATGTTTTCTTTAAAAAAAAAATCCTTATTTTATTTTATTTTATTTTATTTTATTTTATTTTATTTTATTTTATTTTATTTTATTTTATTTTATTTTATTTTATTTTATTTTATTTTATTTTATTTTATTTTATTTTATTCTATTCTATTCTATTTTATTTTATTTTATTCTATTTTACTTTATTTTATTTCATTTTACTTCCTTTCCTTTCCTTTCCTTTCCTTTCCTTTCCTTTCCTTTCCTTTCCTTTCCTTTCCTTTCCTTTCCTTTCCTTTCCTTTCCTTTCCTTTCCTTTCCTTTCCTTTCCTTTCCTTTCCTTTCCTTTCCTTTCCTTTCCTTTCCTTTCCTTTCCTTTCCTTTCCTTTCCTTTCCTTTCCTTTCCTTTCCTTTCCTTTCCTTTCCTTTCCTTTCCTTTCCTTTCCTTTCCTTTCCTTTCCTTTCCTTTCCTTTCCTTTCCTTTCCTTTCCTTCCCTTACCTTCCCAAACCTTCCCTTCCCAAACCTTCCCTTTTTTTAATCAAACCCCAGATTTTGAAAAACAAGTAGGTGCTTAAAATAGTTGAAAACTCAATCCGTCCTGAAAAAAGATCATCACAAGGGAAAAAACCCTCAATTTTTATATTATTCTTTGGAGCTTTTGCATCTGGGTGTTTCCTAACATTTCCAAAGTTTTCTGAGACCTAGGCTGGGAGCAAAACCTTTCCTTGGATTGCATCTGGGTGTTCCTAACATTTCCAAAGTTTTCTGAGACCAGGCTGGGAGCAAAACCTTTCCTTGGAGACCATCGCAGTTGTGCGACAATATGGCTCTTCCCTGACTTTATTTTTGACTTCCTGGGAGAATTAAACAGATTGAAATGTACTGAGTTTGGGAGTGAAGGGAGAAAAAATGTCTTAATTAACTGCCCGGAGAGCCCAATTCCAAGCTGGATTGGCATCCAGTGTCATCTGCAGCAGGCCTTCTGTTGTCCAGAGGCAAATAAAAGGTGTTGCAAAGGTATGAAAACTTTTTCAGGTCCCATTTTTCAGAGTTGATAGAGACTGACATCAACAAATGTCTCTTTCCTTGCATTTCAGGGGAATGTTGTGGATTTTTATCCCTCTTGGAACAGATATCTGAGGATAACACTGAATTTTCTGATGAGCAATCTGATCCAGAGGGTGACAGCCCTGCCCATGGCAGAGGTTTGGAACTAAATGATCTGTAAGGTCCCTTCCAACCCAAGGCATTCCATGATTCCATGAAATTCCATGAAATTCCAATGAAAACCTCTCATGCTGGGAAGAAGTCTGGCAAGACTGAAAACTTGGGGCTGAGCTGTGCTGCTGAACGCTAAAGACTCCCAGAATTTAAACTGAGATTTAATATTAAGCAAATGACTAAGCCAGTGGTGACAAAGCCTGGAGTCCAAGACCAAACAAGAAATCATGCTTGGAAGAGTACTAAAAGTACTCTGAATGTCCAAATTCTTTTTTTTAGTCCCAAACTGTTTCAAATGCTTTGATCCCTCTATTCTGACTTTTTCAGTGCCTTTTTCTAGACAAGAGGTGTCAGGCAAGGACCACCTCAAAAAATAGCCTGGTTTGACTCAAAGAAAGGTCCTGATGCTAAATGAAGGAGAACCTCCCATTCCAGCTGAACAAAAGGAGTTGCCAAAGACTTGCCAATCCGGAAGCAGAATTGAGAAGATTAATTTTAAATGCTCCTCCAGCTACTTCTTAAAACTGGTTTGGCTTGAGCCTGAAGAGGCAGCTATTTAAGCACTTGAAAGAGACTAAAGGCTCAAGTCTAATCTCGACTACTCAAGTGCAGATCACCAGGTATCTCAAAAAATCCATGATTGGACTTGCACATGCATGCCCAGGAGTGCATTTTCCAAGACACACAGAGATGCAAACCCACGGATTAGAGATTAGAAATGAGCTGCCACTGTTGAACTCAAATTTATGTGGCTTTTTTCTTTTTTTTTTTTTCTCCCCATCATGACCTTCCAAAAGAATTTAATTGTTTGATTTCAGTGTTGTGGAAGATACTGCATTTCAAAATGTTTGGTGAATCCCATGCATGTTAATTCTTAAAAATAACTCTTTCAGTTGTTATTGCAATTGATTGATTTTTCTTCGACTCTACAAATATGTGTTGGAGCTTAGGAATTCAAAGCACTTGTGAGATCTTTCAGGATTGCGCTGGAAAATTTGAGCAGCATTCATTAGGAAAGGTGGGAAAGGTGGATATCTGTGAGCTGAGGGCAGTTTCTCCACACAGATCCAGTAGTTCCCTATCACTGATACATAAAAATCTAACATATAATGTGAAACCTTGGTCTGGTTAATACCAGAGTTGAGTTTTGGATCATTTGGAGATGGAAAAAAAGAGCTTTTCTAACTCAGAGTGATGGACTTTGCTGTTTAGGAGCTCTAAGCAAAATTGTCTCCCTCAAGTCATCAGCAGGGTCCAAATAAATCTTCCAGAATGCCCACGAAAATCTATTTTCACAGGTTCTTGTGCTATTCCACCATGCCAAGAGCAGTTCAGTCAGATGACCCTCAACTGGAATCCATTATTCCCCCGGTGCATCTAAAAATACCCCAATTTCCCTGAGCCCTCCGGAGCCCGGATCCCCTCTGGCCAGGAGTAGCTTCCCTTGGCAGGGCTGGGGTGTTCCTTGTCAAGCACTCGATGCCTTAATCATTTCTGTTTTTTTACTCTTCATGTATCTGTAGCTTGCTGCAGTTCTGTGCATCTTACAAAGTGCTCAAGTGTCGTCGTGTCTCCGTTCGCTGTCGTCGGCAGGACCGAGAGCCGCGCACTGACTACTCGACCCTTATGCCGGGCGCGACAAAGGAAGCTGGGAGGGTCTTCGTGTAATGCAGAGAGAACTTTATTGGACCACCCAAACGGGGTGCCCATTCAATCTGAGGGGTACAGCGAAGAACCAAGGTTGAGGGGTTGTGCACAAGGTTATAAGGGAAAAGGGACAACCAATAGGACTTAGGGAGAGGGGCGGTATCAGGGTCCCGAGCCAACAGGGCTTTAGTGCAGATAACATGACAGGGGAAACAACCAATGACCACCAGGAGAGCCTGGAGTCTTCTGGAAGGCGGGTGGGGCAGATCCCATCGGCATGCCCTCGACTCCACCCCGAAGGGCAGGGCTTCGTCACCAGTGCTCTGGGATCCACCTTCTAGGCTGGGCTTAGACCTCTGTCTCCGCCTCCATAGTATCTAGGGATACTTGGCTGCTCCTGGCTGCTGCGGAGGTGGTGAATCTTCCCTCCGCACTCAAGTTCTCTGTCCCAGCACCTTTGGCCAAACAAGGCTCTCTGAACACAGATCCAAGGACATATTCATTGCCTTAGGGCCCAAAAATATGCAAACAGCAGTGAGCTGGGGGAGCAGGCCTGGGGTGGTGAACATCATCACCTGAGGGTGATTGGAGAATTAAAGGCCAATATACCAATGGGACAGAAATTATAAAAGGTGAAGGGCTCCTGACCCAGGGTCCATTTTGGGTGTCGTCCCTGAGGGGGTCTTTGCTTGCCCAAATGGACCTCCAAGGTCTTGAATAAATTTGTCCTTTTTATACTCCTGATTTGTCTTGGCCTCTGTTTCAGGTATTCTGCTTTTAGGCATGACACTAACAACACCAACCCTCCTGGCTCTGTCCTGGGCACGAGGGGCTACTCTCCCAGAGCCCAGTCCCCCCAGCACAGCCTCCCCTCCCACAGCCATGGGAAAGGTGGGAATCCTGGCAAAACCAGCCCCAGCAAGGCTTGATAGGTTTGGAAAAGGGGCGTGAGGAATTTGTCACCTGTCAAGGAGAGGATTGCTAAGAATAAACCTGGTTTCTCCAGCTTTGAGCACATCGCTTCTCCACTGGGGATAATAGGCATGGTTCAATACATCCTGGTTTATGCTGATTCAGGTTCCTCGAGAGAGCCTGGGAAGGGAAAAAAAGACAATTTCAACCCAAATGCTGCTTTTTCTCACCTGTTCCCTCCTCCCCCAAATAAAAGACACTGGTAGAAAGTCAGTTCTGCCACTGCCTTGTTAGAGAGGTGCTAAAATCCTTTATAGACAGGTCATGGTGCAATCATTAAATACATAAAATTATATCAATATTGTCTGCACACCCAAATTTTATTTGCTTAGCCCCTCCCATGAAGCTGTTGCATCCTAAACAAACAGGATTTTCATCCTTCACAGGTATAAAAGACATGACTGCCCTGACCAAGAAGCAAGAATGGGACAAATGAAAGGGGAAAAAAGATCAGATGTGGCAGCCCCAGGACCGTGGGATTTTCCCCACCATTATTTCTCACTTGGGGTGGGGGTTGGTTTCCTGTTGCTTGTGCCTCACTGTTTGCTTGTCTTTAACCTGGTTTCCAAGTGAAACGAGGCTTAAACAATTCCACACTCTGTGGAACCATCTGTCAGTCTGTCAGTCCTCCCAGGTACCTTTTAAACCTGTTGGATAATTTTAACCAAATTTCACAGAAGAAATCAAACTGCTGGGATTGCTTCCTGCAGTGCTGGATTTTCTGTAGGATGAGTAAACTCATTTAGGTTCAGGAAGCTCATGTCATTCCCTGCTCTGAGGGAAGGTAACTTCCTGAATTTTGTCAGGACAGGAGATAATACATTTGTTGGTCCTCTTAGAAACCTCTCATGATGCCAAGTTGAACACTTTGTGGAAGATTTCTGGATTCTTGTGTTGGTTGCTTGCTTGAAACCCAATATTTCCAAAACCCTTTTTATTATCCAGAAATCTGGACTCATCAACATCATCCTTTTCCAATAAGCATGAGAGAATCTCTCCATTTTCTGGGATGGATGTGGAAGAACATCTTCCGTTTCACTATGAAATCTGCAGTCTGGAGTTTTTAAAGAAAATGTTGATTTATTTCCTTGTTCAGTTCTCTTTGCCTGTGATGTGGTGAGTACTGGAAGAATTTGCTTTTACTCCTGTACATGATGTTTCCCACACCTTTGAATATTCCATTTATTGGCCAGGTTAACCTGAGATCTCCCAATGATGCTTTCCCAAAGGTTTGATTTCCATACCTAGAAAGATGTGGCATCTTGTTTAGCTATAAAAGGGTGTGCCAAAAGCAGCTAGATGAAAAACTCTTGGGGATATGGTGACTGGGGACTGAAAATCCCAGTGAGAAGCCAGGAGCAAAAAGCTGAGGCAGTTTGGGAATGCAACCGAAAGGGAGGGATTTCTGAAATCCCCAGAGCAGTGATCCTTCCCAGTGTCCATATCTTCTATTTCCACCTGGAACTCCAATTCCAGTCCTCCTCTCCACCACTCTCACCCCTTCAAGAATTACCCACTTAGAGAACACGAAAATTTGAGACAAACTCTTGTTACAGAGAGAGACAATTCAGGTGAATGTCTAATTCCTGCAATCTACGACTTCCTCAGCTCTTCTGGGAGGTTCTGAACAGTTTGGATTCCTCCTTCTCCATCCCCTCCTCTCTTCTTCTCTTTCTTCCTCATTTAGATCCAGAGAGCTGAGTGAGGACAAGCAGCACCATGAAATTGGAGGGTGTCCCATGCCTCCAGCACCAGCAAACGTGGCTGTGCCTCAGTGATTTATTACAGCATCAGAGTCATGGCATTATCGTTAGGGGCGTTGTAACTATTTAAAACCCCCATTTCCATATAGCTTGTCCATAAAAATTCACTCCAGGATGGAGATATTCCCAGCAAAGCAATAGTTTACATGACTGGGGAGAAAAAAAATACCTCACAATGTTTTCAGAGGTTTTATGTCATTCTGCAGGAGGTTTTTTGACTCGTCCACTTTGGCTTTTGTGTTTTGCCATGCAGGTTACATTAAAAGGGATTTAAACAGAAAAAAAAAAAGAAGATCAGGTAAATATCAGAATGAAAGTTGAGTTTAAATATATAATTATTAATAATAAGAATGTTCCAAATTTTTAAGGGTTGAGAACCTTTTCTGATTATGCCTCTGTAAATTTGCATTTTGCCTTGCGTTTCAAGTGAAATGACACGGCTCAAATTCCAAGCTGACTGAAATCTGTAGAAAACCCTAAGTAAGTGCTTTTCCAAGGGTATTTCTCTGCATTATGCTCCAGTTTGACCTGGGAATGGTCTTCAAAATCCAGAGCCCCACTCCAGTCTGATAGATAACGCCATAGGGCTACATTAGTCCTCAGGCTCTGAGAAAGACGTAGCATTCCATCTGTTTCCTGAATTATCCAAGAGCCAGATGAAATCCAGCCCTTTGTGGCCTCTCTTCTCTAGTGGGGATAATAGGCATGGTTCAATACA
>JAXCHO010000234.1:1775000-1877500 GCA_036630365.1 Acanthiza pusilla | reverse complement strand
TCCTCCTCTTGCCTCCTTAGCAGCCTTTGCTGCTCTTAGGAACCTCTTGCTGTGGGTTCTCCCCTGCCAGCTTGTTTCGGTGTAAATAAATCATTCTGTCCCTTCTCAGTATCCTTCTCCTTCCAGGGGGCCCATTACACACATTTTACATCTGTTGATCCTTTGGCTACTTTGGGTAGATTTGGAAGTTTCTTGAACTTGCTGTGTTGGGAATTGTGTCCCAAGCACCGTGGGGTGGGGACAACCTCAGTCCTTGTGCCCACCCTCCTCGTGAGGCTCATGCCAGCTTTTCCCCCTCTCTGGCCAGGATCAGCCTGAGTTAATCTGTCTTTATTACCATTTTTAAGTGGTGGTCTTTAAAAAAAAAAAGTTGCTTTTTATAATATTTTTTCCCTCCTGAATTAAATCCTCTCCAGATGATTTAATGTTATTATGACTATTTTCAAGGGTCAGCTCCATCTGTTTCCAGGAGTAACTCCAGTGTGTTTTCCTAGAACAAGGACCACATACTAATTTTAATGAGTTGGCCTCGCAAGCAAAGGTGTCTCTGTGCCGTGCTGGGACTGGGGCATGGCCCAAAGCCAAACCCTCCCAAAATAAAGGAGCAATCCCTGTGTTTCTCCTCAAAAAGCACCACGTGAGTGTAAAGGTTCTGTCCAAGGCTCTGCTTTCCATCTGGTTTATCTAAACCTGAGTTTTACCTGTGTTTCCTGAGCAACAAAGCCGAGCCTGGCGCTGCCACAGAAAGAGCAAGTCAGACGCGCTCAAGCTGAAGGGAAAATAATTCAAAAGTTTAAGGATTATTCTTTATTCAGACTGTGATCCCTCAGCAAAAAAATGTCTCAGGGATGTGTGTTTATCTTGGTCTGAGCCCACTTTAGCAGTTTTTACCCTTTGGCTTCACCTCAAGCAAAACAATATCAAGTGAGCCAAAAGTGATGATAAACACATACACACACACACACAGAGAGAGCTCTGAAGTTTCTCTTTCCTGAGCAGGGAAAAGGCTCCACCAGCATCGTGCTGGAGTTCCTCTCGTTCCCAGCACTGCCGAGTGACAGCTTTATTGTTAAATAAAACAAATTAATTGCCCCAACTGTCTTAACTAGTTGCTAGAAATGAAATTCTTCACTTGTTTAGCTGCCAAAAATAATGACAGAAATATAAACATGTTACAAAACCGAGGGTTTCTCAGGAAAGCTAAATATAATGGGTCTAATTTTGCCCTGGGCAGATGTGCTGGGGCACTTCCCAGTGACTTCTGAGGGAATTTCATGAGTGTTTTTAAAGGAGAGTGTATCCCCCACACTTGACATATCAAGTGCACATCCCTCTCTCGTTGTTATTTTTACTCTTTCTTTTCTCCTGTGTACAAGTGCCTTTGTGCCTTTCTCTTTGCACACAGACTGATCATAATAATTTTAAAATTTACTTGTGTTCCTTACAAGGATTGTGTCTCCCTGAAAGGATTTCCTGCGAGCCTTAGAAGGAGAAAAACCATTTTGAGTGCGCTCAGTGGACATGAATGTTTTGAAAAGCTTGGCTGATTTCTTGGCATTCAGGAAAAGCAGATACCCCTGCCCTCGCACGGGCAAACACCCACACGTTTGCTGGGAAATGGGCAGAATTTGGGAGCCTCTGGAATTAGGGAAAAGGTACAAAGAATATCCCGATGAGGTAAAAGGAGGAGTAATTTAATTGTCTAACTCCTTCTGTGCTCGAGAATATCAGACAGATGGGGAGGATAAAACAAGGAGCTCAATAATTAATTTTCATGTTCCTCACTAGTGGGACCTCTTTAATCCCTGTTCCTGTGATTATAGAGAAAGGTTGGATTCTGAAGTTTCACTCATTAGCTACGTGTTGTATGAAAATACCTGTATTTTCAAAAGGAATAGTGACAAGAATGAAAAATTTCCGCTATTAGAAATATCTTGGTGTCAGGGACTTTTGTGAAAGAACAAAAACTCTCTGATTCCCTCAGATAAATAATGAAACAGATGGTTGTTGGGAGGTTAAAGGTCAAACCTTCCCTGTTGACTAAAACACAAGGTTGACTTAAAAGATTTCCCGAAGTTATTCAAGATGCAGCACATCAGCCTCTGTCTCCTGCCTCCTGATAAAATGGTGTGGGCTTCCTTCAAAACACAGGGCCATTCCAGGGGCTCCTTGCAGGAATTCTGACACCCATTCCAGCTCCAAACCGAGCTCCTGCAATCTGCATCGCCAATAAAGGACATTGGTGAATAATGAAGTGAACTCGTCCTGGGATATAGGTTAGGAAAAGGCTAAATATTAACATTTAATCCATTTCCTAAGCAAACCGCTCACTTTTCACCTGAAATAGGAGATGATAAAGTCGCCGCAGAAATCTGGGAAGTTCTCAGAAAATTATCAATTGCACAGTTTGGGAAAACGGGAAGAAAACAAACAAACGCTGTGTGTAAGGTTGAGCCTCTGCATTCATTAGCAGGCTCCTGTTAAAGGAGACCAGGGCATTTTTAAAGCAGCCCAACTAAAGAGACAGATGCTGGAACTCGGATGATTCGACACAATTTGAGCGCAAATTGTCCAATCACTCAAACCCACAAACACTTCAAGGTAATTTTGGTAAATCCCTATTGTGATCTAATTTCTTATTAAGGAGAATAAAGCAGGCTGCCATTGTAATTCATCAGCCCCTTGCACTGCAGAACAACGGCTGGAGTTCATTTCATGCTTTTCACTGCAAAAAATAGGCTTCAATTTCTGGAATTACCAACAGCAACCTTTGACTAAATATCTACATTTTTTTTTTTTTTATTTTTTTAAATAAAATTTAAAGCTGGGAAAAAACGCTGTAGCTGAAATCTGAGGAGGCCATTGAGATTAGAGTTGATTTAAGGACCAAATCCATGAGTGTTATGGAGCAGATTTCAAGGTTCAGAGCAGAGGACACATTTGGCTTCTCAAAAGGGCATCGCTCCAGTGCAGAGCAGTGAGGTGTCACATTAAATGTCCCCTGTCTTCATCATTGCTGCCTTCCTAAGCGTGATCAAACACTCCTGCCTCATCCAGAGCTAGACCTGGCTCCCATAATCACCCCCAGCCCACCTCTGCGGGCTCTTGCACCTCGAGAAGTGCCTGGATCTGCTCCCACCAGGGCAAGATGTGGGCGTTTGGTGTGCAGGGTCTTACAGGGTGGAAAAGAGACGGTGCGGTAAACTCTTTTTATCCTGTGGACAATGTTATTATTTCCATGGAAATTTTCTGTCATGATGAAAAGCAGCCTTCAGAAAATTGAGGGAAAAATGGTCCAGATTTCCTAGAAAAATCAGTCTGATGGCCAAGATGTGCCTTAGGGTCAAGGGCCTCCTCCAAGGTGGGCAAAGCAGATCCTCACGTGCAGCTCCCCCATCTCCTCCCAGAGCTCTCTTTCCATCAAAGCTCCTCTCTGCAGGCATTGTACAACAGGATAAAGTGCTCCACCCCTGGAAGTGCTCCAGGCCAGGTTGGACAGGGCTTGGAGCACCCTGGGATAGTGCAAAGTGTCTCTCCCCATGGAATTGGAGCATCTTTGAGTTCCCTTCCAACCCAGGCCATTCTGTGGTGGTTCTATGAAGACCAGGGTGTAAAATTTCGTGTATGAGTGCATCCATGTGTATCCAATGGTGTGCAAGCACATTTCCCTCTGCTTGCACCCCTTCCCTCCCCACGCCCCGTTCCGTGTCCCCACCACCCTCTCGCTGGCACTACAAATGGCCCTGCTCGCAGCAGCAGCCACGGCAACGCAATAAGTAAGACAAATAACAACCTCTCGTGTGGTAATTTACAAATAAAAGTTCATTTTCCTTTCAAGGAGGAGCACAGCCGTGTGTGTGCGTGCGTGCAGAGAGGGAATTCCGCGTCTCCACTGCCACAGGGACGAGGGACGCGGCGCCAGAAGCCATCCTGATTTTTTTCCAAACACAGAATGACCTGTTACAGCATCCCAGGGAGAATATGAATTAGCCCAGGTCAATAGGAGGTCAAATAGACAGGGTGCTAAAATCCCTTTACTACTTTGTAGTATCTTATGCTAATTCAGTTCCCTTCTCTGTGATAAACAAAGCCAGTTGAAAGTAGATAGCATCACACAGTGATGGGTCCCAAAGCTACAATTTAATACAAATCTAGTAATTCCATTATACAACACATCCAGTTCATTTAGAGGCAGCGAATACTTAAGAAGGTCCAGGATTGAAATGTCTCAGCTGATACTTTAAAAATATAAATAATCCAGTAAAATTTCATTTGTCACATAAACCTAATAGGTGCGTGTGATGGAAATACTGTCTGTCCTTTAAAACACTTCTTAACTGGAATTCATAGGTCCTGAGTCCTTTTACACCAATATTGAAGGGGTTTAGGCACATAATCAGCAGATACATAATTTAAAAAAAAAAAATCCTCACTGTTTTTCTCTTTGCAAAAGGTGATATTATAAGAGTCTAGTGAGAATTGCTAAATTAATAAAGCTGAACCTCTCCTGGTGTTTTACAGGTGACGCTTTTCACCTTGGAAGGATTTCGGAAGAGCACCTCTGGGGCAGAGGAGAGGACAGTGGTGTCAGCCAGGAGCAGCAGGAGGCTCTTGGGAAGCTCCTCCGAGCCTCTGATTTTAACAGGGATTCGAGTCCGAGCTGCAGGAGGACCCTCCCGGGTCAGTGCTTTGCAGGTAATTGAGGGCAGCCAAGGTAAAACTGCCCTGCAAAGTACCGGGATTGTCATGGAAATGCTTAAAATCAGATAGGAGGGTCACACATCTCTAAAGAGAAAATTAGAAAGCAGTTCCTGGAAAACAAAAGAGGTGTGAACAGAGGAAGACTCAATGCTGGTGGCCTAAGTGTTTTCCAGAAGAGCACTTAGGGCAGGAGAGTGAAAAATGAGGTGGTTATTCAACCTCAGGCCTCTAAGCTCGGTGTCTAAATTAGGGACATGAAGTTCCCATCGCCTGACAAGGATATTCCCGTGCAGGGAAACTCTGTCCTTTTCCATATTCCCATCCTATTGATGCTTTATCAGGCCACAAGAGGATTTATCCTTGCTGCTTGTGGTTTCTATCCATTTTAGCAACTTTTATCCACAGCTGAGTACAAAATTCTTGTCTTGCAGAGTTTTGGTTGGTTTTTTTTGTTTTTGTTGGTTTTTTTTTTGGTTTTTTTGTTTTTTTCTTTTTTTTGGGTGGGTTTTTTTTGTTTTTGTGTTTTTGGTTTTTTTTTTTGTATTCAAGAGGTTTCAGACTGATCTCCAGGCAGATCGCTTCCAGCTAAGATCAGGGCACAACTGGGAGAACAACAGCAGAGATCCTCTCCCTGCTGATCTGTAGGTTTGGGTGACCGACCTGTGGTTGTTAAGAGCTGGGGGATAATAAAGAGGAGCTTGGGATGAGGCTGGATTTCTCTTGGCCATTCTCCGTGGAGGTGCAGCATTCCAGCCCTTTGGTCTCCCCTTGAAAGGGGTGGCAGCAAGGTTTGGTCAGTGCTGGGGTGGTCAGCTCTGGGTTGGGGCAGAGTTTGGGCCCTGGGAGCAGCAAATACCCTGACCCTCCCCAGGAAAGGTAAATACAGGTGGGGACTGAGCAGCATCCCGCTGGGAGGAGGAGAGGAGTCCTGGGAACTGTTTTGGAACTTGGAAGGAAATTTTCTGCTGCTGAATGGAATTATTTTTTGCTGTCTGCTTGACATCCTCTTTCCAGGTGAGTGCCGGTGACCTTTTCACACATCCTCTCTGAACGGCGTGTTCCCTTTTTTTTTAGTTTCCCATACCCTTTTTGTACGAGATCTGGGGAGTCAATAGATCAGTCATGTCAGATGCCAGCTGGGTTTTTATTAATTACATCATCATTTGGATAAAATGTGCTTTTTGGAGGGGTGATAACACTTTTTGTAATGATCTCAGAGCTCTGCTGTGATTAATAGCTTTTAGAAAGTCTTGCTAAAGCCACATTAATGAAAAAGTTATAAACTTTTGTTTTTCTTTCATGCTGCAAATGAAACAATCAATGCTCAGGTGTATGAAGCTGGATTTGTGTTACCTGGAGCTAAAAAGGAATTGTTTAATCTGTCAGATACCTTTTTTTTTTAGGTGGCAGTGCACTCTGTTTGCAGCCAAAATTTAATGGTAGAACTCCTGAGTTATGTTTTAAACTGTGTTTCTGATTTTGGGCAAAATAATGTGTTTACTTCACAAAAAGTGATTTTTAAACTAGAGATTAAATTTTTCTTTTAATAGACCTACACTATATTTTAATAGTGCTTCTTATACATAATCCTTGTATTTCTCTGTGGCCTTATACAAAATACAGTCCAGTCCTAAATACATAAATGTTTTAAAGAAAAATTAAGAAAATTGCAGCATTGCATGTTCTCTACTCTCACAATTTCCTTCATCCAGCCAAAGTGAAGGTTATTTTGTGGTTTCTCTGCAGCTTTATGGGCTTTCCATTCTGTGCAATATTCCATGTACTCAGATTTCACCACTGGTCCTTACTTTTACCACTTCTTCTTGCATCACCAAAAAAGAAATCCCAGGAGGTTCTGACTGGAAAGATGCTGAGGATAAAATGCTGCCCAAATGAAACTGATCCATTCAAATCTGACATAAAATCTTGTTTTCTTTCTCTAAGATATCTCATATTTGAAGGAGGTTTAGGCTGTGTTGGAGGAACATCCAGGTTGTTACAACTGGACCAAATATGAGCAGTTCAACAGCTGGCCTGGACTTGAATTCAATTATTATGTTTAGTGTAAATTTCAGAGTTTAGTCTTAGGAGCAGTGCCAGATGAAAGAAATGATGCGTTAAACAGTAGTTTCTTATTGCAGTGCCCTTTTGGTGTGCATTCCAGCGTGGAAGTCCTGCAAGCTCCTCCAGCTTCCTGAGCTGAGTCCAGCTGAACTAAATAAAGAGTAGTCATGGAGATTTTTAATTTTTTTTTTTGGTGGGTTTTGGGCTTTTCTTTTTAAAATTACGGTGCATTTTACATACTCTGTTCCTACATACCCAGAATTTATTTGTGCAGCTTACACTGAGCTCACGTCGGTGAGATTCACTGAGCTCCTGCTCCACTCTTAGTGCTGAACTCTGTGGGAAGAACAAGCCATTCCTTTCCCGGGATGATTAGGATCTTACATGGCTTCTCAGAGTATAAAACCAGCTCAAACTTCACATCTTGCTCCACCAAGCACTGGTGCAGTCTCTTCCCAAACCGTGCATCCAGGGAGTGGCAGGGAAAATTGCAGAGATCACACAGTGCTGCAGGGCTGCTCTCAAAGCTCAGCCTTTCCTCAGTCTTAACCCTTCCAGGAGCAGCACAGAGCACATGTGAGCAGCTCAGGTGCAGCCTAATCTTTGCATCCAAGAAGAACTATCATTATTTCAGCACTTCTTCAATTTCTACATAAAATTTGTTTGTTCTTTCCTGAATGTCTCTTTCCTTTCATTTTTTTCTCTCTCCAAACCAGAAAAAGGGAAAAAAAAAAGAAAAAGAGTTGGTACAGAGCATTTGTTTAAGCTTGAAATGCTGTCCTGGTCTGGAAAAACAAGGCATTGTGATTTCTGTGCTTTCTGCATGAGACTTTAACAAGCCACATCTGGTGGTTCTTGCCGTCATGTTACATTATGAATCTTTATGGGCAATTAACTGGTTGGGTATGAAAACACCCACGCTGGTAATGGGTCAATGGGCACATCCCGGCTCAAAACTCAGCTCCAGTTGTTGAGTCTGTCTCCAAAGAAAAAGCAGAGTATTTTCACTCTGATGAATTTGTCGAGGCAGTGGTGGGGTATGGAGTAAATACAAAGTTTTCTCTGATGCATCAGTACTGGCTGGTGGAAATGGTCAGTGCTCCTCCCTCCTCATCTTGAACTTTTAACAAATGGCAACAGCCAAATATCAACTTCTGTGTGGTTGCACTTGTGGCAATAAAATAATTGAGATGATACAAATTACTTGAAATGTTCTTGGTTTAGAGGTATTATTGGATTATAAAAACTGCAAGCCACATTTCCAGCTCTAGCAGGAGTTGTGCAGCCAAAAAATCTTCCCCAACCTTGAGAAGTAAGGCTGGGTCAGAGTCATTGCTCAAGGTTTTTGCTTCTTTCTCGTTTTGTTTTCCCTCCCTCTCTTCCCCCTGGAGCTTTACAAGTGAGTGATTCTCCCTGGATATTTTCTGATTTCTGAGCATCACCAGAGTTTGGTGTTGAGCTGTCCCAGTACCTTCAGCAGTCCTGGAGAAGGCAAGGGAAGCCAAGTGTGGTGCTGTCCTCCTTGGGTTATTCCCGGCCAGTGCAGGAGCAGATTCAGCTGCAGGTTCCCAGGGCAGTGCCTCTCTGCAGCTCAGCGATGCTCTGATTCTCAAATGATGCTCTGATTCTCAAATGATGCTCTGATGCTCCAATTCGTGCAGCACAAATCCCAAAGAGCAGCTCTCCTCCCCTTGGCCATGTGGGAATTCCCTCTCCAAAGCCCTCTGGGGTGGAGGAGAGGACAGGTTTGCCATGAGCATTGGTAGTGCAGAGCAGGGTTTGGAACAGCCACAGCACATCAACATGTTAACAAAATGAACTGAAATTAAATCCTAATGAATTTGTGGCCTGAATTTCAACAACAAAATGATGTTTAAGATGAAATACTGTGAGCTGGAGGGCTGGGCAGCCCCATGTGCCTTGGCTCAGCTCCTCGCTGCACGTGCGAAGTGAAACCAAACATTGTGAAACCAACTCAGGTCTGAACTGTCTGCTCAAAAGAGTAACATCTCTAGTTTTTACATGAATTTTTAATTTTAGATGACACCTTTGACTGGAAGTGACAGTGGAGCAGATAATTTGTGTAATTACAGCAACAGCCATCGAGGAAGGAAGGGATCTCTCCGAAGCATATAAAACATGAAATGGATTTGATAGTGTGTGAACTCTGTAACCAGAGCTGCAGGAACCTTCTGGCCTAGGGAGGATAGAAACCTGGGAATGTCTCAGCTCAGCTGCTGAAACACCACCAGATCAGCCTTTCTCTGTACTCAGGTGAAGTCAAGTGACACATGGAGTGGAAGAAGGGAAGTTTTAATGAGTCTGAGAAGGTTTATTCACCCCTCTAAGAGCAGAAATGCTAATGCAGCTCTGGCAGCAGATGGGACTCGCTGCAGAAGGTGTTCAGCATGTGAAAACAATTCCATGCAAAGGACTGGAAGTTAACTTTGTCATGCATATGTAGAATCCTGAGCAGGAAAACTACATTCGTTATGCACAGGACACTTAGTCTTGCTCACTGCCCTTCTTTCAAGTCATACTTTTTCCAGAAATTCCTTTTTAATCAGCCCCCAGGTTTTCTTCTTGGCACGAACTGTCCTGGACTCAATAAATGTCCTTGTTGCAGTGGGATGCTTCACACTTGGCTCTAGAAAATGTTGTGTATGACATATAAACATCAGGGTTTCTCACAATAAATACACAAATTTATAGAAAAAGAAGAAGCAATCAGTAGGTATTTACAAGCCAGGACTGGAGAAATCAATTTCTGGAAGGAAATTACCTGCAATGGTTAGAGAATGTTGCAAGGAACAAATTCTCTCTAAATACCACTGTAAGGAAGATAATCTTGGGGACATTAATTTATACACACTTGAGAACTTGGTAATGATACTAAAAGTCTGTTTTGGATAAATAGGAAAATTTGTGCAGCTGTTTAAAAATGTAAAATCAGATGCATTTTTTTTTTTTTTTATGTTGCTTATATGAAGATCACAGCTAATTAGCCTTAGTTAAGTAAAGCACATCCTTTGAAAATTGGAGACAAGTTCCTTTGCCCTCTGAAGAATTGTCTGTTATTTACATTGTTAATATTAATATCCCGCAGCCTCTAAACTCAGAGTCGGTGTCATTGGAGACAGCCTCTGACAAACAACTCAGACCTCCAGTAAAATAATGACTTGAGATATTTTCTCTTTTGTTTTGCCACAGGTAGAAATAACCAGTGATGAGTGGAGCCTGAAATTCATAAGGTAAATTCCAGGTTTAAGGATCACAGACTGCTTTGGGTTGGAAGGGACCTCAAAGACCATCTTGCTCCAACTGAGTGGAAAATCTCCATGGAAGAACGGCAGAAAGTTCCAGAAGGAGCAAGTCCTGAAAGTAAGGATTTATACTGAGAGATCTTGAAAATCTCCTGGAGTTTCCTTCTGTTTTGGAGGAGTAAAGAGCTGCTGGAATTTTACGTTTTATGTTAGGGTTGGGTCTGTGGGTGGATTTCTTGTCCTGGGGAAGTGGCCTGGACATGGTGCCTTCTGTCACTCTCAGGCTTTTTCAGGGACCAGACCTAAGCCAGAGCTTTGCAGCAGCCTAGGGTTCATTTCTCCAAGCATGGCTGAGTGATAACAGTGCCAGCACAGCTGGAAAACCATGGGAAATATTCTTGGGGGTGATGCAGAAATGAGTGGAATTTTTTAACACAGAAATTACTACTGAGGGAAGGGGTTTTGGGTGATGAGTCCTGTGGAAAAGTTACAAAAATGCAGGAATTGGCATTAAAATCTCCTCGTTATTTGTGCTTTGCTTGTGCTTGGAGATTTTGGTAAAAAACAAATGCTTTGTAAAACTGACACTGGGTGTGAAGTTGGGAAGGTGTGGACAGAGCTTCCAGGAGCTGAGTGTCTGTGCTGGAGTCAGCACCAAAGACAGGAGAGAGGCTGCTGGCTGCACGTGGAAAGCACAGAATGTGTCAAATTTGAGAATCTTTTGCAATGCTGAGGTCTCCCATGCGTAACCAGATAGAGCTCAGGGATATCACCAGCCTTAAAAAAATAAATAAATGAGCAAAAATCCCCTCATTGTCTGCTCTAGTGAATTATCTGGAGTGAAAAAAAATATTGCCAACAAAAAAATTGAAATATTTACCAATAACGTGCAATTAAAAAATGAAGGCCATATACTCCTGATCAGTTCTATCCAATTTTAATAGGTTTTAGTCTTTTCTATACAGGTTTGATAGGTTTAACATTTAGGTTCCAGTTTCTAAACTCTGTAGGAGGTTTGGAAGTCTCTGTCCCATTAATTGCAGTGGGAACTGAGCACCCAGATCCCCAAACTCATTTTGAAATCCTTTGCCTAAACCTATCTTCCTCCTCAGTGTTCACAAGGTTGAATAGAAGCAAAGTTTCTGGGATATGATAATTCTGTGCTGGAATAAATCTTGTATAAGTTAAAATCCCTGGAAGCTCCAAGGTAGTAGGAGTTATGTACTGGGGAATCTTTAACAAGATCACTGCAGAGATTACTGGTTCAATAAATGAAGATTTTTATCTGGGCTCCTTTGAGACAACGAAGACACCAAGGGACTAGAGAGAAGTAAATACAGCCCCAGTTTGGAGGGGAGGAGGGAAAAAAAGGACTGGGAAAAACAGCCAGGATATAAGAGCCCAGTACATCTGACCTTGGTGCTAGGCAGGGCTCTAGAAACATTAATAAAGGATGAGATCACAAAACATCTGGAGAAATAAACCAGTCAGCATGGTTTCATAAAGGTTAAATCCTGTCTGACAAATCGGGGGGATTTTTTTAGGGAGATGATGTGGAAAGCAGGCACGGGTGAGAGCATTGGGCTTAATTCTGTCTTTTTTGGGCTCGGGGCACTCCTCTAAAAGGATTGCTCAAATAAATGTGTGTGGGTTGGAGGTGGGGTAAGAGGGAGGGATGAGAGGTGTAAGAGGAGGCAGGAGAAATCTCCAGCTGATTTATCAACACTTCTTCACTGAAAAGGTCACTAAACATTGCTGGGGGCTGCCCAGGGAGGTTTGGAGTGCCCATCCCTGCAGGTGCCCAAGGAACTCCTGGAGGTGGCACTCAGTGCTCTGGGCTGGGGACAAGGTGGGGACGGGCACAGCTTGGACTCCATGGGCTGGGAGGGCTTTTCCAACATTAATCCTGTGGTCCTGAGGGTTAAACTAGAACTCTGTGCATCCTCTGGAAAAAATGGAGTGAGGGTGTTATCCAGTGAGGTGAATAAAGTGCGGGTGAAGGATTAAACCTGCAGAGAACTGCTGTACGAGGCTGGGGAAGGGTGGAAGAAAAGTCCATCACCTCTGCTTCAGAGAAACTGTGGATTTTTACATTTGTAACTCTAAATCGTGGGAATATTCCCCAAACAAAGGTTTGGCAGAACTCTGGGTGAGAAGCAGCTGCAGGGCTCATGCAAAGCAGAAGTTCATAGAAGTTTGAACTGTGAAAATCCAAGGGTTTAATCTGGCATATTGTAAAATATTTACCTGGATCTGTGCAGCTGCAGACACTCTGGCATCAAATGGACATGGCAGGGATTGGGAAGGACAGGGGACAGCAGGAATGACAGCAGCACTACATCCAGAGAGCCTGGGAAACCTGGATCTGGGGGGGAAAAAACAAGCTGCTTAAAAGATGACCTGATTTGAAGATTTCAAGATGCTGAGGAGGAATTTGAGAGGAGATGAACTGGAGATAAACTCTTTAAGTTTACTTAGATTCCCAGGATGTGTGTTGATAAAATAAGTATAAAGGAAAAAAAAAAAAAGAGCTGAAATAAGAATATGGATATGTTTGATTCAAGCAGAGTGAAAAAGGAAGGAGCCTTTATTGCCATCTAAGTGCGCTGGAAAATTGGGAATAACGGAGCTGGGGGGCAGAATCTGCTCTCTCTTTTTCCAGCAGAACCCATATCTTCACTAATTACATAGTTTAAGGCCAAATAATTAATCTTAACTCTTAAGACATGCAAGGAAAGGTGTGTGGTGGATCAGAGGGCAGGTGGTACCTTCTGTGTGTAAATGAGCAGCGCAAGTGACACAAGGAATGGTCAGAGCTGTACCTGAAGGAGTTTTCTTGGCTTATAAGGTCCATCCTCTGCTGAATCTGCATCATTCCCTGAGGCCATTTTTGAATTTGTCTCCCAGTTGTGTGGTAAACAAAATCCCCCAAATTTGTGATATCAGGAGGAACACAATAAAATGTGAGGGGGAAAAAAACCCAACCAAAAAAACCAACTGAAACCCACCCTTTATTATAAAAATCCCATTGTAAAGATTAAAGATTCCTGAATTCTCTGAGACAACAGCATCATGAAGTCACACTGCTGCAAACACGACACTGGCCAGGGTCTGGGTTTACCACGCTCATGTAAACAGAGAAAAACAAAAAGTACATCGGTCCTGAAATGCCAGTGAGCAAAGGGATGTGTGTCTGTGTGCTCTGACCTACAGGGAGCCACCCAGAGAGATCTTACTAATTTTAGTTCTGGTCCATAAATACTTTTGCTCCGTGTATGACCTGCAAAATAGCCTAATTGTAAAGCTGTAGTAGTGTACTAATTCATGGGGAAATCAGATGAGAAAAATGGAGGCAGGGCACTATTTTTTCAGTAATGGGAGCTGCATGCTGTTCTCTTATCCAATGTGTACTGAACTTTATGTGCAAAAATAGAAATACCACTGTTGCCTCATGCTCAGTGACACTGGTGATGTGATGTGAGCCAGAAGAGATGAGCACCACAGCCTTCTCTCTGCTCTAAAAAATCACTTTTTCCATCAGATTGTAGGAGCATAAAACCCCTCCTGTTTTTCTTGGTGGTATTCAACTTCACTTCCTAAACTCTGCTTGTTTGGGGTGTTTTTTTTTTCTCCTTATTGCAAACAATTGGGAAATTAACATGGTTAAAACAAGACTCAGCAGGAACCTTTAAATAAACCTCTTACCCAATGGGAAACAAAAAAATGCTTTTTAAGATTTGAAATGCTATTCATAGGTTTACTTATATAGGTGTACTCTGCTCTTGGTGGGTTTGACTAGGTGTGGTGGCCCTAAAATAGTGTTTTTATCTGACTGCAAGTAGGAAATACTAAAATCTTGGGCAAAACAGAGCCCTAGCACAGTGAGCTGACTCTGTTCGCCCAGAGAGGCTGTGGATTCCCCATCCCTGGCAGTGTCCAAGGCCAGGTTGGACAGGGCTTGGAGACCCTGGGACAGTGGAAGGTGTCCCTGCCATGGCAGGGGTGGAATGAGATGATCTTTAAGGTCCCTTCCAGCCACACCAGTGTGGAATTCCCTGATTCTATTTGTAGGGCCAAGATTCAAGTGGCAAAGGCTCTGTCTGACTGCTCAGGTGCCTTTCCTTTCAGAACTGCCTGTTTTGATAGTTCCCTGTCATGTTCTTCCCCCTTTTTGTTAATTTTGACAGTTGTCTAATTTAACTGAACAGAAACTATGATTTCAGCTACTTCAAGTTCCTAACAGAACCAAATCAGGGAGTTGATAGAGGCTGGAATTACTCCAATCCCTTCCCAGAGCATGAAGCTGTTGTGCCTATGAAACCATATTTCTTCTTTAACCTGCTTCTCATTTGTCTGCATCTTCCGCCGCTGCCTTCAGGAGTGAGTCATTAATAGCTGCTCTTCAGGAAAAAAGTGAGAACTCTTTCAGTCCATAATTCACCCTCACAACTCAAGCAGCGAGTCAGCCTTGAACCTTTTCCTCCTGCATCATTCCATAACCACCAAACCAGATGGAGCAGTTGGTTTATAAAGATAATGCCAAATTCACTGCCAGGCTGCTCAGGTCTCCGTGTAATGTCCTATTCTGGTCAAGAGGGTTTTACTCCAGATCTCTAAGCTGCTGTCAGGTGCTTGGAGCTGCTGTCCATGTGGTTTTTTCCCTGTTAGGAGCTGCACAGGGCATTGTGCCCTGCCTGACCAAGCCCTGTGTGCCTCTAACCCACTGAACGTGGCTGAAATCAGTGCTCAACTTCAACCCAAAACGCTCTTTTTCACCACAGATAATAGTCTGCTGATTTGCCAACCCCGTGCACTGCTAACCCACTGAACGTGGCAGAAATCAGTGCACAACTTCAACCCAAAACACTCTTTTTTCACCACAGAAAAAAGTCTGCTGATTTGCCAACCCCGACTGTGAAACGCTCCTGCTGCCTGAACTATTTTCCACACAACACTTGTTTTCTTTGTAAAAGCCTTTTCCTATTGATCTGAATTGACTGGTGCAGCAGAGCCTTGTGAGTTCGATGCAAATTGTCGCCGTGCACTCGCTGGGAGCAGCAGAGCAACACAAAAGGATGTTTTGGCGGAGAGGTGCAGCGCTCTTATTTCAAGGCATGTCTCCCTGTATTGATATTTGGCCTGATCTTGCTTGCAGAGTATAAGCAAGCAGTCAATTAACGCATTTTTAAATGTTTTGAGGAGATGCTAGAGCTAAAATCGGACGAGGGCACGTGTTTGGGTGGAGGAATGCTGAATCTGCGTGTTTTCCTGCATTGAGCTGGAATTGATCTCAGTCTTTCAGCTGAGACAACATCAACTTCTAGAATTTTATCCTTCCTGCGTGTCAGGGTTGGGGAAGCACCAAAGTGCAAACAGAAGTTACATCTTTGTTTTTAAACTCACCAAACTCAGTGGTTTTATGAAGTTTTTAGCTTGTTCTGCAGCTCAGTTACTTTGCCAAAGAATCATGAATAGGTTTGGGGCAGGAATAAATATAAAATCTTGAATGATTTACCTATAAATAGTTTTGAATGTAGCTTCTTTTTGGGGAAAAGGGCCTGCACTGTCAGTATGTTCAACTGGGAGTGGGATGAAGTTTTATTTGCCTGAGGAATGGATACAACAAGGATTTGGCACTTCATGAGTGCTCATGTGGGTGCAACCTCAAAAAGGGAGGGGGAAAATCATGAGAGCAGGGCCTGTTGTAGGTAAACGTTTGCCCTCTGTGTAGGTTAGCTATCCACAGCAGGGAGCTGAAGTGTTGGTGATGAATAAGGTCAAGAATAGCAAGGATTTGCTGGCAGAAATGTGAACCCCTGCGTTTTCCGTCCACCAAATTTCCAGGAGTGTGCAGGTGGAGGGTCAGACTGTAGAATTTTTCTCTGCACACCCCAAGCTCTGTCCCAGCAACTCCTGGCCAGCTTTTCATAGAATCACAGAATGGTTTGGGTTGGGAAGGACCTTAAAGATCATCCAGTGCCACCCCTGCCATGGCAGGGACACCTCCCACTGTCCCAGGCTGCTCCAAGCCCCAATGTCCAGCCTGGCCTGGGACACTGCCAGGGATCCAGGGGCAGCCACAGCTGCTCTGGGCACCTGTGCCAGGGCCTGCCCACCCTCCCAGGGAACAATTCCTTCCCAATTTCCCATCCAGCCCTGCCCTCTGGCAGTGGGATGCCATTCCCTGTGTTCTGTCCCTCCAAGCCTTTGTCCCAAGTCCTCCTCCAGGTTTCTTGGAGCCCTTTAGGCAGTGGTTCCCTTTCAGCCTTCCCTGAGCACAAGCTGCAAAATCCAGTTCAGGGCTGTCAGCTAAACCATAAATTACCAGATTTATATGTGAATTAAATATCTCTGAGCCTGGCCTGCACATTTTCTTGATAGGTCAATAAGCTGCCTGCGGAGTTGAGCTCCAAGTTGCATCTGTGCCGATGCCAAAATTGGGAATAACTCATGAGAGCTGCGTTGTGCTTCCTCTGGCACACAAAGCTGAGTCACGTTTGCTCCGTGCGTGAGGAGCAGGGACACATCACTGTCCCCTGTGCTGTGGAGTGGGAGGAGGTGCATCATAACTGACCGAAAGACAAATGGGAACCAAAACCTTGCTTAATCCAGCAAATATCTCCCGTGATCCTTTTGTAGATGAACAGAAGAGCGGCCACGGCCACAATGACCATCATTCCTGTGGAACACATTTCCCACGCTGTGATTTACCTCTGCGAGGGGAAACAAGCCCCAAAAAGCTTTTAGTGCCTGCACACAGAAATAACAGCCTGACTGGTGGTGTCAGCAGGAAATTTGGGATGGCATCTGGTTTGATGATGGATGGGTGACCCTCAGGCAGCCCTGGCCACAACCAAGAGCTTCTCATTAGAAAGAGGAGAAACAAGAGGTGCTCATATTTTCTGGGAGATTTTTTTCTGGGTTTTTTTTTTCGGGGAGGGGTTGCTTTGTTTTCTTCTTTCTAAAAATTGAAGCTTTGGTCACTTGATCTAAATCTTGTTGCTTACTTTGAGGTCAAACCCTCTCTGTTCATCCATCCCAGGAAAATTTAACACCAATGAGTTTTCTGCTGGTTTCGTGTGCACATCAGGTTTTTCCAGAACAATCAGTTTGCATAAAGAAACCAGAATCCTCCTCTGCTCCTTCCTCCTTTTCCTTGATCCCGTGTGCCAAGCTTGAGGCACCACGTGGCTTGGAGAGGGACCCTGGGAGAGGCTCCCAGTGCCTCCTGGGGAACTGGAGGGTCCAGGGCCAGCAGGAGGCTGGAGCCTGGTGGGCAGAAAAGCCTTGATGATGCTTTGCAAGCCCTCAAGAAGCAGAGCCAGGTTTCTCTCCCTGGTGATCCACAGCCCAAATCCATCAAGGCTCCCCATCCAACTTTAAGCACAGGAGTGGCCCTGGGGGATGAGGCGTGGGCTGCTCTTACCAGACAGTGTTGATTCAGGATTAAGGTGAATAGAGCTGCCTCCTCTGGGGTTGTGTATGATGTATATATTAGACTTTTTGAAGAACTTTTGACCTCAGCCACGCTCGTTTTGTGTTTTAAGTCACTGTGATGGCTCCCACGACATCGCGCCTCCCGAAGCTCGCGGTCAGTCGCTGGCGTGGTTAAAGAGTGGAGGATTTGAGAGGGGCCAAAATGGTTCAGGGAAATAAATCCCACTCAATTGAGTGTGACCTGAGCCCCTCGCTCCTCCAGGGCCTTTGGAGCATCTCCGTTTATAATCTTGTGCAGAAATATGAAAAATGTTGGTGGCTTGGTTGCTCCTTTATGAAGGAAAATGGGGAATTTGGGGTCTGCTCTGAACCTGAGCTCTTCTCAACAGCAGTATCACAGGCCTGGCACACAGAAAATAGCCCTTCAGATGGAATGTTATTCCTGAAATCCTGTCAAGTTTAGAGTTTCAGAAGCAAACTATCCCACTGAAATATTGTGGCTGAAAAGCAAGAGCAGAGATCGAATATGAGCGAATCTGTTAAGTTGTAAATTCTTCTGGAGTAACTTCTGCACTTCTTCAGAGCTGCACAGGGCTGGGGAGCAAAAAGGGAAAAAAGCCATTTATAAACTACAAAACCATTCTGAGAGAGAAATTGTGTTTTTTATTTAATCATACCATGTAAAGCTGTTTTTTAAAAGTAAGAAATAATGGATAGAGGTTTGAGTGCAATGCGTCCGTGCTGTCTCTGTCCCCAGCACCCTGCCCAGGGCAGGGACATCACCACGAGAGCACAGCCTAATGAGAGCTGAGTGACAATGGCACTGCCACCGAAGGACATGTGACATGCACATGAATATCAAATGAATTCATTATCATCATTGCTATTTCCATGAATACCAAATGAACTTATAATAACTGAACTCCTGAAGAGTTACCATTTTGTGACCAAAAAAAAAAAAAAAAAAAAAAGGCTTAAAAAAACCCACAGAAAGAACAAACAACGAAAGTGGTGGAAAAAAATTAACCTAATTGTATTTTGGAGAAATGATATTCAGAGAAAATGTTTGAAAAGTGAAGCCTTTAAAATCACACAATTGTTTGTGCTGGAAAAGACCTTTAAGACAATTGAGTCCAACAGTTCCCCAGAGCTGCCAAAGCCACCACTGACCCATGTCCCCAAGTGCCACCTCCACACAGCTTTTAAATCCCTCCAGGGGTGGGGACTACAGAATTTCCAGTGGTAGAAGATGGTTTCTGTCCATTTGTTTCATTGTTTTTTAACATAAATCTCTCATTTCTGAATGCTAGCTACCAGATAATGAGGATGTAGAATTATTTAATTGCTTATTGGACAATCTTGATTAAGAGCAGGTTTTATGGCAATAAATATTTTTGCTGTTGAAGGACAACTCTGATAACACTCTAGGAGGATAAAAACTAATAAGGTTCATATGTAGCATCTTCTAGATATTTCTTAACTTCCTGAAGCAGAGAAATTCTGGGTCTGAGTCAAACATATTCTTACACTGAAACTTCAAGGAACTGCAGCTGTGAGGTGTGTTCGCTTGTGATAATTATGCACCACGGACTGAAAACGTAAAATCTGTAAGGAATAGTCTGCTGGGGCCAGATTCCTCCTTCTCTGCCCAGACACTGAAATTTGGGAGGTTCTATGCTCTCCCTGCCTGGTGAGAACCTCATCCCTCTCCTCCTCTCTGCCGTTCCCAGCTTGGTCTGCGCTGGATTTTCACTAAGTGAGGATATTTGGGACTTTGGGAACACAAGAGTTGATCTGTGTGAGGGTGGGGTATGGAATCAGAGGGTAAATGGGCTTTGATTTAATGCCCTTTCGTAGGGAAGAGAAAAGCAAACCTCCGTCGTTCCTCACATTGCGGGAGCAGCTACTGAAATTCCAATTAAAAGCTGTAATGGGAGCTCGGGGTGGATCTGTACCATAAGACACTTCTAGGTCAGGCAGGAGGGTTGCAATAATAATAATCCCAAGTACATTTCCTTATTTAACTTTGTTTTTTATTGTGTTCAGCCCGCAGCTGATTTTTTTTTTTTTTTTACCTTGTAGCATAGTCCCTAATTGAGACACATGAAGCTCATAAGAGGCTTTAGACAAGATTCAGCTAGCCACAAAAGTCATTATCTCATTTTCATTTATTAACATGATATTTCCAATGGATTAACGAGGGTTTCCCTTTTGTTGCCTCTGCTGTGGCACTAGCCCTAAAGGGGCTGTTGCGTTTCTCCATCTCAAGTGACTTCTTACTCACATTAGATTACAGTAATGTACGTGTTCCAGGAGTGACATTTATTCTACTTCTTGCATTAAAATTCCCTATTTGAAGTAGCTATAATTGCTGGAAATAGGATAAAGTGAACTTGAGTGTTGATTTTAGCAATGAGCTGGTATCAAAATAGCTGCTGCGAGGACTGGGCATGCACAAATCCTCTCCTTAATTTCAGGTGTCGGATCTTGTAGAATTTCTGGAATTTGCACTTTATGACGCAGAACTGGTAATTCCAATTTTCTGAAGAAGCCAGAGGTCACGTTAAGAAACCTCTCCCCGTATTTTCCACAGCACTCAGAGTTATTTTTCAAGCAGCAGTGGCCCTGCCATTCCACGAGGCTGCAGAGAGCCAAGTGACACTGCCTATTTTGGATAAGCAGGAAAAGCAGGGATGGGATACCCCAATGCCAGGCCATTGCAGGGATGTGGTGGTGCAGCCCCGCACTGGGAGCTGAGTTATTTTCCAGCCATGTTTTCCAGCTCTGCTCGCTGCTCCCCAGCTCCTCCTGCTCTCCCAGAAGGCTGCCCGAGCAGCATTACAGCGAGGACCTGCAGAGAGCCTGTCTGCTCCAGGCACTGTCTGATCTTGTCTGACATAATTTAAACCTATGCTTCCTGCCTTGGTTTTACATTTTCCAGGGCCTGAAAGGTTCAGTGGGAAACAAAACTCACCTAAGAAAAATACAGAGTAGGGGATTTAAATCAGTGCAGCCTATCGCTGCTTTATCTTACCTGATAGAAAGATGCTGCTGGGTGTCTGCCATTGGGTTTGATACAAAATCAAGACCTTAATTATTTGTGAGTGTCAGATTTCTTCTGTCCAGTCCCTCCAGAGGTCTCGGCCCTAAAGGAGGAGAGTTTAAACCTGGCATTTAGGAGAAAAAATGTGTCTGCTCCAGCCAAGCCTCCCCAGTGCAGCTGGATTTAGTGCTGCTCCTCACCTGTGCTGTGACCAGGAGCTGCACAAAGAAAGGAGTTAGCGCAGAGTGATGGTGTGCTCCTTCTGGATCAGCATTTCACGAGCCTGAGGATATGAAAATCTGGAAAATCAGCTGTGGTGCTTGGAAGAAGATTTCTTCCTGCCTTGTCTTCTGGGGGAAAACAAGTATCAGGGATATTTAATCCAGGAAGCTCCATCATATATGTCAAGTTTAAGACTGTAACCGAGCTTTATAAAAATTCTTGTGAACACAATCACTAACAGGTTTCAACATGAATTTGTAAACTGAAGCAGCCCTTGCTGATTTTTTTATTTTTAATTTCTTCTGCACTCTCTATTCTCGGGGGTGTTTTTGGCTTTATTCTTTAAATTACACATCAGGGCTGATGTTTTTGGAAGGGGACTGGCAGCAGCCTCAGCAATCTCGGTGCTGGCAGAGAGTGGAGAGGCTCCTGTGTCGGATCCCCTCCTTTTCTGGGTGTCTCAACTGGAGTCATTCAAAGGAAAGCTTCAGATGAGTCTTTAAAGGATGGCTTTAAACTTTTTTGGAGTGAGAGCAGGAAAAATACTTTTTAAAAAGGTAGCATTTGTATAAAAATGCCTTTATCATCCTCCATGATTTTCCTAATAAATAATCTCCTTGATACAACACTGAAACTCATGACAAATGGCCTTAACCTGATGGGTGGAGAGACCTCTTAAGAAACACAAAAACCCCTCAAGTGACCCCAAAACCCTCTGCCTGGGGTTCAGGCATTGTCACCAAGTGTTTGGCTCTGCCTCTGTCAGCCCCTTCCCGTAGTTTGTATTTCACAGCAGGGTTCAGAGAGGTGCTCTGTGCTCACCAGAGCCTGACCAGAAAGAGTGCTCAGAGAGTGTTCTTCCTTAATTTAAAATAAAAATAAATAAATATATGGTACGAACAGTTGGAATAAAACCTGCGTTTTGGGTAAATTCCAATAATGTGTTTTTCATTGCATGAGATGCGATGCCTGTCAACACTTCCTAGTCAGATTCGCCTCTATTTAATGTTTTTTAAACAATTCCCCCCCTATTTTTTGAAGCAGAGAGGAGTGTCCTGCATATCATGCTTCCATCTCCATACTGTAATTATTAATATAGGGTAGGGAGAGGTCACCTCTGTTTTTTGGCAACAGTTATGTTCCCATGTATAAATCATGATAAAGTGCTATTACTCTGTAGGGTATGCTGATGTTTTCAATTTATCCGGTGTAAAATACAATTTCTTTCTTTCTCTCTCTCCCCCGCAAAAAAATGCAAAAAAAAGAGTGCCTTTTGTTCCTACCATATAGATAAACTCATAGATTTTGCAACCAATAAAAATAATATTAATAAATATGAGGCATTGTTACAAAGTAGGTCCTAACTATGCAGCCTAATGTTTCAGTAAGTCTGTGGTGCACATCCTTTTATAGCCAATTAAGAGGATGTTTTATTTCCCTCATTAAAAGTGCAGCCCACAGTCACCATGTTGAATCAAATAAGTACGAGTTTGCACATCCTGTGCGCAACCTTTCCTCGAGGCACAGTAGCATTTGTCATCTTTATAATAAAGCTTTCCAATTTTTCTGATTAATATTTAAAAGAAATAACATGACCTGAGGAATATATATATAACATCCTTGTGCCAAGGCTTTCCGTGCTCTCTGGTTTAAGGCTAAGGTGCCATTAGATCACTTGATATTCTGCATCATTCCAAGACCTATTTTCCAGAGTTTATGTGCAGCTGCAGCTTCTTTGTGCTCCTTTCTTCCTCCCAGATGGGAGAGAGAGATCTCACCAGCGCTTGTTGCGTTTCAGTGGTCACCACGATTTCCTGGTCTTCATTCTTGTCCTTCCATGTGGAGATTAAGGAATGTTCCTCCAGGGATTGTCCTCTGAGCAATTACTGGGTCGTTATGGGTCCATGAGTGAGTGGTTTCTGGATCAAAGTCCTTGCAGCTCTGTGGCAGGGCAGATGTGGGCTGGGGAAAGGCAAGGTCCTGCCCCCTCATTCAGCTACCAAAGCCTGGCCAGGGGCTGGGCGTCACCAGGGCTCTGTCTCTTCTGGTTCAGGTGGCAATTTGCTCATGTCACCATTGTGAGTGTAGGAATGACCTGGAAAAGTGCGGCTGCGTCTTGTAAAGGCAAACCTTCCCCTCAGTTCATGTCTCCTGAGGGCCTCGGGCTGGTTCAGCTTTACTGAATTCAAATCTTCATGGCTGGGGCAGCAGGTATCAGTCTTAGGGCTGGGGATGCCTGCAGATTGTAGAAAGATTGGCTATTTTCCTATATTATTTTTACAATTTTTATTTTTGAAACAGCTGTGGTTGATAGTGCAAAGCATTAATGTATTAAACAAGGGTAAAGAATGTATAGGCTGAGATTTGACAGCAGAGAGGCTGGAAACCCTCGTGCAGTCATTGAAATACATTAATTCCTTGGTCTTCCCCCCCTCTCCATGTTGTCTCTTGTTTATTTTCTTTCATTTCTCCCTCCCTGTAATAATTGGAGGCCAAGAGAGGAAAACAAGGAGGGCTGAGATCGGTTTTGGTTATTTTTTATTGGCACCCATCACTAAAACCCCTCAGGTTCTTCAAACCGTTACAAGCCATCACAGCTAGAATAACAAAATATAAGCCTTTAAACTTAAAGGCTCAATTATTCAGGGCTCTCTGTAAATTACAGACAAAGCTAACAAATTTCATACATTAGTCATGGTAAAAAATATTAAATTCCATGGTTTGTCACAGATTAATAGGAAAAAAAGATTAAAACGGCAAGTTGTGTAAGTAATTTAAACAAATGGTTGTCAGAGATTCTGCATGTTTGGTAAAGAATTAAATAAGTGGATATCAGCAGCTGAACTTCTTGTGGATGAGCCAAAGCCTTTTGGAAAAGCTGAGGCTCTTTTTGAATATGGAACCGATGTTTCCCTCAATCCTGTAACACATTCAAACCAGCTGTCATGCAAAGAAAGAATTTACCATGCAGTGTTGCTTGTACTTTTCTTAATCCATCCCCACCAGTCAGGCACTCGCTTCAGAGGGAAAAAAAAAGGGGAAAACCTCCTGTGGACCAAAACTTGGAAGATGCAGAGGATTCCAAGATTAATTCTGAGGGCTGGAGTGGCTGTTGTTGGGGCTGATAACGCCGTGCGCCATGGGGCAAGAGTTCCGTTCAGCAGCTCCAAGAAATAATCGCAAAAAGTTCTTTATGGAGCGTTGGCGCTTGGGCAAACGGGCGGCAGAGCCAAAGGGATCCCTGTGCCTGCTCGGGAGTGGGGAAGGACCCACAGGGCAGGATCCGTGTGCGAGGGGCTGTGCCCGCGACGTGGAGCTGTCCCTGCTGATCCAACTCCTGCCAAAGGAGCATTCCCCAATTCCCCAGTGAGGAGGATCCATCCACTGAGGGATGGATTTTGCGAGAACGAGCCGTGTGTGCCCTCAAACTGTGATGGCTTCTAAAAGTTATCTTTTCCCCCCCAATATTATTTTCTTATTTTTTTTCTATTTTTTTCTCTTCTGTCAGCTGGAGAGATGAGGTAAGTCCTCCTTTCCTCTAACCTCCTGGAGCTAACAGTGGGATATCAGGAGCAGAACCTCACCCTACCTATTATTTCAGCCCAGTTCAACATACTTCTGATTTTTTTTTTTTTTTTCACTCTTCACTTCTTAAACCATTGTTTTGTGTAGGGAAAGCAAACGAGAAATCAAAGCTGTGGTTTATAGCAAGGGAACCAAGAACTTGATTTCTGGATTTCCCTTTTCTCTCACTTCCCATTATGGTTTTTCCAATGTACAGCATTCTGAAGAGCGGAGTGTGATGGCACGAGTAAGCAACTATTGCAATTTCCTGGGTTTAAATCTGCTGTTTTGGCCCTTACTCCAATGCCCATGGCACAAAGTGCTGCTATGGGTGGCCAGACATGGCTTTTGCCTGGGAGTAGAGCTCAGGCCAAACCGGATTTGCTGCAGAAATCTTCGCCCATTTTCTTAAGCTGGCACTGAGGAAAGGGCTCTGTCTTTCCCTGGCATCACAGCAGCTCCAGGAATGCTCACTTTGGAATGAATTCAGGCAGAGCCATGTCAGGGGTGGTTTGCTCCATCAGCACTGCCTTTAGTGTTTTCAGTAACTCTCCATTTCACTCAACACTGTTTTCATAAAATTCATAGCGAGTGAGCAGCAACCCGAGGGTGGAGAAACATCCAACCTTTATGGTTTACCTCTTTTAATGTAAAGATTCATCGTTTTCCTCATAACTTTCAGGGACCCTTATCTTGTGTATGTGTTTGTTCAGCATAAAATCCTCTGCTGGGCAGGTTGTCCTCTCCCATATCCGTGTGTTTCTCGGGATGAAGGCGCTCCAGGGGCTGTCTCCACGGGCAAAATTAATTGAACCTGAATTTGGGATCTGCTTTTCCCACAGTATCTCCGTCCTGGCTGGAGTCAGGAAGCCCCAGTGATCCCACATGGGAACTCCTCTGCAGGAAAATTCCCAGCTCCTCCATGAAGGAGGTTGAGTGCCTTCTGATATATTTTGGATAAGCATCTGCTTGTGATATTCTTCCAAAAACTGGAAATATTGGGTTTGCTCCACACTGACTCATTGCAGCAGTCTGTGATTAACTTTGGTTGACTCGAGAGGTTGTGTCTGACCGAGATTTGGAGTCAGGCTTAGCTCTGCAGTGAAAGGCCCCACACTGAACATCACCAAATTGTTTCAAACAAACACTGCACTAATTAATTACAACAAACCCAAACACTAATTCTGCTGGCGATTTCACAGACTCATGCAAACTGCAGGATATCCTTCTGTTGGCTCCTCAGCCCCATTTGAGGGCTGATAGAGGGACATGCCCTCTTGCCACCCTTTGTGTAGCTGTTTGGTTTAAAATTTTGGTGAACCAAATCTGGGACCACCAGGAGTGGAAATTTGATATCAAACCTTACTGTTCTTCAGCTGTGAGGCAACCCTCTGCTTTCCTCTTCCCATTCCCTGCGTTCTGGGTCATCCCTGGGTTCATTCATTCCATTGGTTTTGTTCCTATTCAACACACACGTCAGGAAGGGAAGAAAAATGTGCACTGAGACACAAACCGCTGTCCTTCATCCGAACATCCCCGTCTGGCTCTGCTGCACCCACCTCCTCCAGCTCCTCCCTGCCCCCAGCTCTTCCAAACCTGCTGGGTGGCTTCAAACAGTCTCCTTGTATCCATCCCATGTTTAAAGACTTCTCTGAAAATAGGTGAACTCCTCTAGCAAGTAACCTGCTGGAGGAGCCTGTCAAGCGCTGGCTGTACACACTTCAGTCTCGGCAAGAATCAAAGTGAAACGAGGAGAGTCTCACAGAAAAGGGTTACAGAGAGTTTCACGTATTTTGCAGCCTTTTCATGGCTTAAATTACACTTCCCCTTGTTCTAGTTTTAAAAGGCAGAACAGAAAAGTTAATTTTAACACTGAAAAATGAAGGCTCTTCAATTATTTATAACATTAAAATGTACAAATGTTTGATCAATGAACTTGAAAAAAACATGCAACTACAAAACCCATTTCACAGTGTTCTAAAGTTCATGTGGCAGAGATAGAGAAGTGAAATGATTATTAACAGACGAAGAGCAGCATTTTAATAACATTCGAGCTGTAATAATGAGGCTGACAAAAGCAAGGGAATTCAAAGCCAACACTGATCTGACGCTCCCTCCTTAACACATAGACTGTGCCTAATTTTGTGGAATGTGAGGTATTGTAAGAAAATTGCTCCCGTGCCGGAGACCCCCTCGGTGTGGTGCCCAGTGGGGTGGCAGCAGGATGAGGTACCTTTTGTTTTTAGAACTTTATTATTTTGTACTGGTGTGTTTTGAGTAAATACACAGCTGTGTCTTCATCTTTTTTTTTTTTTTTCCCTTCAAGCTTTACCATTACCATTAATAATAGTGGAAACATCTTTTCTCCTCTCTTTAAAGCACGGAAATAGGACATTTCCCATGAAGCAGCAGGAGGTGAGCCCAGCGTGGCAGGGAAATATCTGTAAAGGGATTAGGATCACTCCAAAGGCAGAAACATCGACCAAGAATTGGGATGAGCTTTGTGACACAGAAATCAGGGAATCATGGAATAGTTTAGGGTGGAAGGGACCTTAAAGCTCACCTTCCACTGTCCCAGGCTGCTCCAAGCCCCAGTGTCCAGCCTGGCGTGGGACACTGCCAGGGATCCAGGGGCTGCCACAGCTGCCAGGGCCTGCCCACCCTCCCAGGGAAAGATTCCTTCCCACTGCTTAACCTCAATTTCCCCTCTTTCAGTCTGAACCCAAATTGTTGCTGTTTTCCTGCAAATCCTGGTGCAGGAATAAAGACAGGTTATGGTGAGCATGAGGCTTGTCCACAGCTGTCCACATCCCCTTCCAGTTGGGGAATGAATTGTCTGGAAGCTACTCCAGCTTCCTTGGCTCTGGTGCCTTCACCCCCAGGTCTGCTCCCCAAGGGCCTGACAGCTGGGAAGGGCTGGTGCTGTCCTTCCTTCATACTAACAGGATATTTTTGTTGGATAGGTACACAGGTTTTCTTACAAAAAGAAGTTTGTTTTCCGAACACCATCCCTTTCCAGGAAAACAAACATGATGTGATCAGCCAACTGCACTATTGCAATAAATCCCCTTTGTTCAGCACTTTTCCGAGATAAATGGTTATTCCTTGGGAGATTGGGATGCCTCTTATGCAACAGCAAACTGAAAACTCCCTGTTTGTGTTGCACTAGAGCAAAGCGTGATGTTTATAAGCAAAATTCCAAATGGGAAGGGGCACGTGGATGCTAGATGCAGAGTGGAACTCAGGAAAAGGGTTTATTATGCTGAACCTGTAATTGTGTCCTTGTAAAGGTAAGCAAATGATATTTAGAAGGTGACAAGCCTTGTCCCTGGTTTGTTGGAGGGAAGGAAGGGCTCTCTTGCCTCGGCCAGTGCAGTAAGGGACCCTCACACCTCTTCCCTTCCCCAGCCTGACGTGGGAGGGACAGTTTGGGATGGGAGAGGTGGAACAGTGGGAGAGCTCAGAGCTTCTCAGCTTTTGGGGTGTTTCCCTCACCCTAACAGAGGTGGCTGAGTGTCCAAGCTGACTCCACTGGTGACCAGGCAGCCAAGCCAAGGGGCACCGAGGCAGCCCGGGGTGTCCCCACGGGGTGGGCACAGTCCCTGCCCACCAGCGCCTGCCCAGGGACCAGCTGCCCTTCCCTGAGCTGCTTCCTGAAAAACAAGAGCCCAACCTTCATGTCTTGGTCCTGCAGCTTCTAATTATGCCCTGCACAAGGCCTTAGATGTGAAGTCTGCTGCAGAAGCAGGACGGTGACGACGATGAAAGGGAGCAACATCAAAAGTGTCAGGAAGAGGGGAAGGCAACGCCATATCAGTGGTGAAGCCACATGCATATTCCAATTTGCTATGTGACTGAGGTACTAATTTGGAGGCGGAAAAAAATCCGATTACACGCGGAATGGCATCCGTACAGTGCCTCAGGAATATGCAGCCGGAGAGTTTCCTAACAGGGGAGTCGTGTGCTTATTGAATCTGCTCTTAACACACAAATAAAGTATAATTAGGGCTCATTAGGAGCGGAGGCAGGGCTGCAGTCACCCTGGCAGGATTCGCAGGGAGGAAATAAGGCCACAGCACTTACACTGGTTTGGGAATGAGGAGGGAAGGGTAAGCACTGTCCTCACGCATCCCAATCGAAGAGGATGGATTGTGTGTTATTTCGCTCCAACATCACAACATTTTAAAAACACAGGAATGATCTGAAGGAGGGAGGCAAAAAAAAAAAAAAAAAAAAAAGAAAGTTTCAAAAATTCTATTAATAAAATTTAGGAGATTAATAAGTCTTAGTATTACATATAAAAATTGGCATTAAATATTTAGAAATTCTATTAATAAAATACTAGATTAATAAAGCCTAATATTAAATATAAAAAATTAATTGGGTGCAGCTCATCAACTTTGCAGCGTGAAAACCACGGCGAGAGTCCTTCCAGTCCTTTCTGTGGCTGTGGCCATGGGATGGAGGTACAAGGACAGGAAATTCAGAGTTGGGATGACTGACCAGGCACAGTGTCTGCTTGGGAATGAGAAGGGAAGATCCATACGGATCTTCATGGCCTGATCCATATGGGATCCTGGGAAGATTTGACCTCTGCTCTCTGGCAAACAGCTAAAATAGTGTATGAGGTGACGCAGGTTGGGAACAAAATGGGAATAAGGGTGTTTCCTAATTTGGAAGCTTGGGGATCTGTGGGAATTTGTGTATCCTGATCTTTTTGAACTGAGCTGGCACATCCACAGTGTTAACAGGGATTAATTTGCCCCTGGATAACAAAGGTATGGTTACACTTTCCACCCTGAGGGACCCTTGGCCAATATCAGGATTAGGGTCCTGCCTCTTGCAGCACGGGAGGTATGTGGGATGCTGCAGGACTGGGCACGTTTAGGTTTAGACTGGAATAAAAGATGCGGTTTAGGTGTGAAAAAAATTTCAAATGGCAAAAAATTAAATTTTGCAGATGTTATGTGGAAGAGGAGGTGTTATCTAAAATTATCAAAATCTTTCCAAACATGGTTTCTTATTTAAATTTCTTATTCATATGGATTTTTTTGGGTCAGTGTTCCCAAGATCTTCTTTCAGGACAATGTAAGCTCCCATCACTGATGATGCTTTCAGAGATTTTTTTGCCTGGAGTTAGAAAAAATCAGTGCTTTTTACCTCTGCTCAGACAGTGTTTACAGCAAATGATAAAACTCTGTTTAAATTAGTATAAAATATTAAAATTAATATTCATTGACTTTTATGTTTCATTATCATTAGAAATTAAGTTTATTCCTGGGTAAATAGTTTATAGCAAGTTATAAATATTTTCTGTTGACCTATTAACTGGTTTAATATATTATGAAGTTATTGACAGTTGCAATAAAATTTATAAACAGCTATTAAACCTTTTAACATACTCAATGTGTCTAAGTCTCTATAACACAGAGAAATGATTTTTTAAAGATAATCTTCTCCCGATATTAAATTCCTCCAAGATTTTAATATATTGTCAAAGTTTATGGGTCATAAAATAAACCTAGAGCTTACAAAAAATTTACACAAGGATATTATTTAAGAAAAAGGACATGGAAGTTTTAGTGCAGTAAGAATGATGATATAAGCCACTGAAACATATAAAAGTACATACCAAATACTATGTTAAAATAACATTAAATGTCTTGTATAAATCCGCAAGTCAAGGTTTCAGGGTTTTTACAGTGCCTGACTCTCTTATTATTGTGTCTAGATAATGACACCCTCACGGTGCAGCACTTAGAAAAGCTCATTTTTGATAGATGTAAAAGCATGAAATAACGATAGACCCAGAAATCCTAATTTGGAATTCCCTGATAATGTAAGGTTAGGGCCCATACTTCGTGGGCCTGATTCCACGATGTATTACTCCATCCTGAGCCCGATGTAAATCACTGAAAATCAATAAAAATGGGTCAGCTGGCTGGTGTAAATTGGGCTGCCTTCATTACAGGCCATGGATGGATGCCAGTTTACACCAGCTGAGAAATTGGCCGGGTGCAGTTATATCTGTGTAAAGCTGTCAGAACTCAGTGATTCATCAGCAACTGCACATTTACTGCACATTTCTCCGTTTCCTTTCCATATATATCCGTATTTAAAAGTTGGGTGGTTCGACACTGCCCTTGAAAGAAGAGTGATGTCTGCTGCCCTGATCCATGGGCGATGGAAGCAGCGCGTTCCTCTGATCAGCAGGCACTGGGGACTGCATGGAGAAGTGTCTGAGCTCCTGTGGGGCTGCTCCTGCTGCAGAATCCTCCAGGTTTGGCTGGGGGAGCACCCAAGGTGAGGCTGCACCAGGAGGAGCCTTTCCCCGTGTGTGTCACCTGTGCCTCGGAGCAGCAAAGGGACAAAACTGAATCCAGAGAGCCACGGGAGCAGCGTGGGCACCTCAGGAAGTGGGACATGAAACACTGGCACAGGTTGTCTGGAGAGGCTGCAGGTGCTCCATTCTGGAAGTGTTCAAAGCCAGGTTGGATGGGGTTGGAGCAGCCTGGGGAAGGGATCCCTGCTCAAGGCTGGGGATTGGATTGGATTGGATTGGATTGGATTGGATTGGATTGGATTGGATGGGATGGGATGGGATGGGATGGGATGGGATGGGATGGGATGGGATCGGATGGGATTGGATTGGATTGGATTGAATTGGATTGGATTGGATTGAATTGGATGGGATTGGATTGGATGGGATTGGATGGGATTGGATTTGATTGGATTGGATCGGATTGGATTGGATCAGATTGGATTGGATCGGATTGGATTGGATTGGATTGGATGATCTTTGAGTCCCTTCCAACCCAACCCAAGCCAAGCCAGTCAATAATTCCATGTTCTCACAGCAAATGTGCTTTGTACTGTGTGCATCTACTGAGGTTAAGCTGAGGAGATCCTGCTGAAGAGATCCTGCTGCCAGGATCCTGCTGAGGAGATCCTGCTGAAGAGGTCCTGCTGCTGCTGCCTGCTCTGAGCTGAGGGACAGCCCTCACCATGGCTCACATTTCAGGCAGGCTTCTCCTCCCACTGCTTTCTGAACCCATGAGCTTCTCCACAATTGTAGGCCCACAAATGAAGAACTCCTGGAGATGGAGAAGAAAAGAGAGGCATTGTTTCAGCATCTCTCAGAGGAAATATCCTAAGAAATGAGGATATAGTGGAGAAGTGTGATAGTCACAGGTACAATCAAGAGCATGGCCATGATGAAAGCGCTCAGAGAAGACACTCTGCTTCTCTTTCGATGCCAGCTCACCCACGTATTTTGGGTGTCCCACCTCCACTGAGGATGCCCCAGATCCCTCAGCAGAGCAGAGCACAAGCTCCAGTTTAACTGAGGTCCTGCAGGACCATCACCCACCACTGAAAGCAGCAAAGCCCACAGGATGTTTTTGGTGTTATGAATCCTTTGCAAACTGGGGCTGTGCCTGGTGGGCTTTCCACCCCACAGCCAGGCTCCTCATGAGTCCTCTCCTGGAGGGCCAGAGCCACCCAGGTGCCAGGAGCTTGGTGGGGCTGGAATCAGAGCTGGCTTGCCTTGTACAAGCGTGGATTATAACTGACGTGACTTTGTGGTTTCCTACCTCAGCTTTGAAATATAGTAAACTCACAAAAGCTACTGTAGAGTTCAGAACAAACACAGGGGGTATGTTTAGTTATTTGTTTTTGTAGTAAAATAAAATATTTATTATACACAGACACCTACTGTGAACAGAGGGTAAGGCCACTGTGTTTTATCTCTAGGGTGTCATGTTTGACTTCCATTAGGGATGTATTATAGACCTGTGGGTTTTCATGAATTCAGAAAGTCCACTTTGAACACTGATTTCAAAGCCTACAGGGGGTGTGAGGAATGTAAGAACACTGCTTCGTAGCAAGGAACCTGTTGCATCTAACAAACACCTTGCGTTTGATAAGTCAGAGTTGAGCCAGGCTATAAAGGAGCTCTTATTTTTAAATTTTTTTCTTCCTTAGCACGATTTTAAAGGAAGATTTCCTATTGTTTGCTCTGTGACTTCAGCCCATCTGAAAGCTCAAGGTGAAGACAGTGAACGAGCTCCTGAAAAATGCACCATTACATCAGCATACTTTTCCCATTTTTCCCTAATTCCCTCCCAATGAATCATATGGGAGGAGAAAACGACCTCAGCGATCAGGTGGATGCCGATCCATCTCCGTAAGTGCCTCTCACGTTAATGGTGCTGTCCAAAACTCTAAGTGCCACTTGTGGGGGATGTGTGGAGGGGCTGTGGGTGGTGTGTGGGGCTGGGGGAGCTGGGTCTGCCAGCCCCATGCGCCCCACATCATCCCCAGGGTGGGTGGGGAGGGTTGGCCATGAGGAACAGCTCCTGGAACTCAGGGCCATGTTCCCCACAGCTCCTGAGTGGCCTTTGGGCTTAGAAATTCATGGAAGTGGGAGCATTCCCACATTCCCAGAGCACAGGAGGTGATGGAGGCCACCATCTCCATGGAGGGGCTTGGAGACAGCAATGGGAAGGTGGAGAGGACACCAAAGGGATCTGCTCTGAAAGCATGAAAGCTTCAGATGTGATTTTTCTTCTCCCGTCTGTCCCTGTTCCTGTCTGTGGCTGGACAGCCAGGGAGGGATGTGTCCCCTTCCCTTCAGACCTGTGTGTGTCACCTCAAACAGCACAACACAGCTGACAAGATGTGAAATGAACACCCCTGAAGGACAGACATCAGTGCCTCTCTCTCTGGTTGATGCCACCCAAGGAAATTGTGCTCTGTCACAGCCACCAAATTAAAAACAAAAATAAATGCTGAGAAGACCTGGCGTTGTGAAATCAATGCAGGAATCAAAATTAGAGCTGTTTTGGTTTTCCTCCTCCAGACGAGGAGCATTGGTACATTCCGAACGTTCATTCACTGCCTTGCTCTTCGTTGTGTTTGTTGCTGGCTGTGGAGGGAACGCACACGGATTTGTTTCCATAATGATTTCATGGAGAGGTCAAACCCCACTGAATCCAGATAAGTGCAGGAGCCAGCAGGGTCCTCACAGGCATTGAAAAAGACTTGGCACTGCTGACTTTTGCACTGTGGGAAGGTCAGAGCAGGACGTTACCGGTGCCTATTAGGCTGAGCATAACCAGGGCTGGAAAATGTGTGGTAACAGAAAGTAAGTCTAGAAATAGTCTTGCTAAGGCTGAATTCTGCTACTAACACGACTTCTGCTCCTAATTATACCTTCAGTTCTGCTCTACTGACACTGTTTTGACACAGGCTTACATGTTCATAAGAGCTTGACTCTCATTTTTCAGTAGATAACAGTGTTTATGTCCTAAACCTCACCCAGCACAATATTTAACATATCCTTAAAGCCAACCAGTTGGGATAGAACAGCAGCAGCTGTTTGGTACAGCAACCAATGGACGAAATTATTTATTTGCATCCCAATAAAATTTCAGTGAGAATGAGACAGCAGTTGAACAGGAAAACCTGTAAACATTCCTTTTGTTTTGTTTTCTTCTGTTTTGTATTTCCTGGGGATTTTACATCAGAGATGCTGCTGTTACACTCAGTAGTAAAATTCCTGTTGGCTCTGTGGAAGCCAAAGGTTCACCTCATTCCTGCAAACTGCATCACACAGAGTTTTTGGTAGGCAAGCTCACCTTTGGAAACCACTCTGGTCCTACTACTCATTACTGGGATTTCCACCCTGGACCCAAGGTTGTTCAGGGAGCACAGGGCTCTTCCCAGGTCCCCTCACACCACTAATACCCTGCGAGGGAGGTGAGCAGCAATAGTCATGGACAGTAAGCCCCGACTTGGTTCTGTGCTCCCCGTTCCACTTGAATTCAACCATTAAATCTGAACTTCCAGTTCAAATTAAATATGTCATGACCAGTGTCAGATATATGGACAACTTCAGAGTGGAATAACCCAAGGCAATCTGTTCTGACCGTATCATGCCTTAAGTCTCGGACTAAATCCAGGGGGAATTTAATAAAATAGCTCAGTCAAGCATTGATCTTTCCTGATGGTTTTTTTCTTCCTTTCTAATGGTCTTCCTACCCACATTGCCCTCACTTCCCTCTTGGAAAACAACACTGTATCATAGAGGAATAATCCAAAATATTTCAGAACTGCAGCTATTGTACAGTTGCTATTGACCTCCTTTCCAATCGCTCATTTGATGACAGCGGTGTAGGATGACAGAATGGAATGATTTTGTTTCTCTCCCTCTCTGCCAATGTTACATTTGGTACATAAAGTGAGTGAAGTATTGTAAAATGGGATGATAGTGCTGCAGGAAAAGCTGTGTGGTGTTGCAGTGTGCTCATGAGCATTTGTAAGCAGAGCCTGGACAGACATCCTGTTAGAGGATATTGAACAGCTCTCTTTGTCCATCCCTGGAGCTGTGGTGGAAAACCAAGCCCAGCAAATCCTGAAAATTCAAGAGGTTGAGGTGTCCCGCTGGAGACGAAGGACTGGTGGTGCATCAGAGGTTTGCAAGCAGGGGACAAGGGAACAGCCTCGGGATGCAGGTCCTGTGGATGCTCAGAGAATGGGGCATTAGCATGTAAGAGTCTCCTGAAAATGCTATGATTTATACTCCTTTTGGGATGTAATATTATACCTAGGTGGAAAATATAAGTGCATGTAGTTCATAAATTCATGTACTATAAGTTACATTGTACATTCATGTAGAGATAGGGCAAGATGAATGGCCTTGAGTTGAAGGAGGACAGGGTCAGATGGGATATTGGGAAGGAATTGTTCCTGGGAGGGTGGGCAGGCCCTGGCACAGGTGCCCAGAGCAGCTGTGGCTGCCCCTGGATCCCTGGCAGTGTCCCAGGCCAGGCTGGACATTGGGGCTTGGAGCAGCCTGGGACAGTGGGAGGTGTCCCTGCCTGTGTAAGGGGTAAAATGAGATGATCTTTAAGGTCCATCCAACATGAAACACTCCATGATTCTGTCACATACTATTGGGTAGAATATAATCTATTCCAGACTGACAAAACATTCATTTTCATTTTTCTCATCAGCCTAGAACATTTAATATAGAATGCAATAATCAATGTTTTTAGATGGAGCGAAAATTCCAGTCACCTGCACTGTGAAAATGCCTGGGGAATGTTGTCATTGCTGCTGTAGTCCATGAGCTGCTCTCCTTCCTCACTTCTCTCCCCATTATTTTGCTTTGAAAAAGTAGTTTCTGTGTGATGCTAAAGGAGAGCATCAAAGTGCTGTTCCTCTGGACTCCCCAGGTGTTCCCAGCGACCAGCAGAAGGACAGAGCTGGTTTGGGAGCAGGGGACAGTTCGTTGGCAGTGAAGGTCTTTACTGGAAACCCACTGCAGACACAGTGGCAAAAACATGTCCCAGTGCATCGATGGCTGAGCTTGGCATTTACATAATATTCAGAAAAGAGAACGCTGCACTGGATGACTTTGCTTTAAAAATGAGTTCTTGGGTAAGATCCCTCTCTGATTTGAAACCCTTCCAGGATCTGGAAGAGTTTCAAATAAAATTAAAAGAAAAACAAAGCTCAGGCTCCTGAGATTGCTCAACTACATATTGAAGAGTGAGTGTGAGGGTATGTTTTGTCTCTAAAGAAAATAGCAGAGCCTATAGCAGTCAAGATAGTTTATAAGCATGAACATAATTTTGAATAGCCCTAGCTCTGGTTTGCCATGACCTCTCTGAATAAAAAGGTAAAAAAATATTCCCTTAATGCCAGCTACACACCAGAAAAGATACTTAAACTCAGCAGATTTGAAAATCACAGGCATGTCTTGTTTGTCATGAACAATGTTTCCATTTTATTTTATTAATTATAAAATAGAAGTTTTTTCAGGAATCTAAGAAAATACCCCTCCTCTCTTAAAAGATACAATGCATGCACTCATCAGGAAACACAAGCAGATCGACTATAAGAAGTTTGTTATTCAATGATTGAAAGCTTTTCTTTGTTTCTTTTCCCTCTAAATTTTAACTCTTGCCCAGGTCTTCCCTTGCTGGGTAGTGGCTAATGCACAGTCTGATTTTGTATTTTCACAAAGTGTTGCTGCTGTTTCTCAGAGCTCTTCTCACCACCTGATCAGGCAGCACAGGCTTCCCTTTGTCCTGCCCATGCCACCAGGTATGGTCAGATGGGTTAGGAAGAGGAAGGGAATGATTATTTGGGAGTATGGATGGTTTGTGTGCCCCTGACCATGCCCTGTTCCACCTCAGCCACCATCCTTCTCATCCATGTGTTTTGTTTCCCCTACTTTCACCCCACTGAGGGGCTGTGGGCTCCAAACAGCCCAGCAGAGACTCCTTTTCTGCCTGTGCTGACCCATTCTCGTTGTCACTTTGCTTTATTTGCACAGCAGCAGATTAATTTAAAGTTTCAAACCCTGAAGTCTAATTGAAGTTGAGCGTTTTGCTGTCTCTTCTCTCCAAATACTGATCTTAAATCATAGAATCACAGAATCATTTGGTCTGGAAAAAACCTCTAAGACCATTGAGCCCAAGTGCTCCCCAGCACTGCCAAGGCCACCACTGACCCATGTCCCCAAATGCCACATCTACACAACTTTGAAATCCCCTCAGAGATGGGGACTCTGCCACTGCCTGTGCCAGGACTGGACCACCATTTCCAGGAAGAAATTTTGCCCAAATCCAATCTAAACCTCCCTGCTGTAACTTGAGGCCATTTCTTCTTTTTCTATTGCTCCTCAGGTCCATCTCCAAAACACGTGGGGTGATCTGCCAGGGACCTGCCAGCCAACACAGGCTGTGGGGCAGAGCTCTCTGTGGTCCACAGGCTCCTGGACGAGGTTCCACCAGTCCCCATTCCAGCAAAGTCACTCCCGAGCAGCCAAGGCCAATCGCCCCACGAAGAAATGGAGACACCCACACTCCTTGAGTTAGCTCTGAACCTTTACAGGAAAACTGGGAATATTTTGGCAATGGTTCACTCTGCACCCACATGTAAGTGTGACAGGGAAATGTTTTACCATTATTGTGCGTGTTTAAAATGCTGGGGGAGTGTGAAAATCCTCCAGAATGATCGGTTCAACCAAGAGATGTTTTCTGGCTGTTGAGACACTTTCTGTGCTTCTCACATCCTGCATTGCTAATAGCAGCTCTTTCAGAAGGACTGAGAGTTATCTACAGAGAGGTGGGAGGAACTTTCTGTTTTCTGTGTTAAAAAGCACCACAAACTCTCAAAGGCATCAGGTTGTGTTAGTGGAGGATGTGGCTCAGCAGCAGCTGACCCAAAAGTAAGGACAGACATTATCTAACATGTTGAGAAAAGGGCCCTGTTGCTGAGGACAGCAGTAAAAGGAACAAAAACACACAAGTGTCGAGGAGATTTTGTCCTTTCTGAGTGCCTGCACTTAATGGATTTTTCTGGCTGAGCTGTGTGGAACAAAAACCAGCATGGCACTTCCTGTCTCTGCTCCCTGCACTTCTCTGGGCCTGTTCCTGTCGTAAATCATTCACAACTTCACTGAGGTGATTCTTACACAGGCAATCTATGTCTTTAACACAGAATCAAGGGGGGGAAATAAAATTAAAACATGTCCATCCCATTTTCCTGAACCAGCTTTTCTATCTCAATAAGCAAACTGTGATGTCCAAGCCCATGTGAGGGCCAGTTAGAACTGCCACCAGTATATCTAATTTCAGTGCACGTGCCAAAAAAGCCAAGGTTTCTCTCTTCAGCATCCCACTCAGCTGAGTTTTTGTCCACCAGCTTCCTTCCTATTCCTTTCTAGTCTCTGTTTGTTCCATCCCTGTTCATTTCTCCTGGGCTGTGCTGGCTGGTGGCTCTGGCCTGCTCTCTCAACATCCCATGGGCATTTCCAAAGACTTTCTGTGGCCAAACTGATCTTTAGAGCAACATCTGCCATGGCATTTTTGCTGTTCCTACTCGTCTGCTGCATGGCAAAAATCTGCACAATGCCATGTTTGCTCCGAGTCCTCCTCAAAATTCCCTGGTGAGCTGTGCTGGGTGTACTGGGAGTAGTGATTCTCTCTCTATGTGGTCAATGTCTGCCTGTCAATAAACAGCTTACTGCCTTCCAAAGGTTTTAAATTTTTTAAAATTTATTTATTTATTTATTTATTTATTTATTTATTTATTATTATTGTTGTTGTTTGGTCATCTATATTTTAATCTATATATACACAGACACACACACACACGTTTGTATTATATTGTTTACAATTATTCCTTTTTTCCAATTAGTTTCATAGAATGATAGAACCATTAAGGCTGGAAGAGTCTAAGGTTGGAAGAGTTTGACTGAGCACCACCTTGGTGACTACATCAGAGCACTGTGTCACATCCAGCTGTTCTTGGGCACCTGCAGGGATGGGCACTCCAAACCTCCCTGGGCAGCCCTGCCAAGGCCTGAGCACCCTTTCCATGGAGAAATTCCTGCTGATTCCACCCTCAGCCTCCCCTGGCCCAGCCTGAGGCCGTTCCCTCTCCTCCTGTCCCTGTTCCCTGGAGCACAGCCCGACCCCCCCGGCTGTCCCCTCCTGGCAGGAGCTGTGCAGAGCCACAAGGTCCCCCTGAGCCTCCTTTTCTCCAGGCTGAGCCCTTTCCCAGCTCCCTCAGCCAGTCATGCTTTTTCCTGCAGTGAGTTAAAAAAATCCCTAAATTTAGGACCTCTTGTGCCTCGTTTCATGTGTGCCATCAGCTGAATGCATTTGAAACAAGTCCTAGCATTGACTTCCACAATCCTGGATCAAGGGCAATGGCAATGCTCCCTGTGATTAAATGGAGCACTGGATGATGGGGTGTCCTGCTTGCAAACTGCTTTTCAAATATCATTTAAGCAGATTTCAATATCTGTTGTTCAGTCTGAAGTGTAAAACACCATATGTACCAACAGTAGTGAATTATTTGAGAAAATAGATTAAGAATGGCAAGTGGGACATATGTTATTGGGAAATGAAGGAGAAGAGTTTTTTCTTTTTGGAAAATCTTCCAAAAAAGAGCTGAGCAAGACCTTGCAGATTTGGCATTTCAAGACAAAGCTGATTTGAGCTGAGTTCAGAAAAAGGTCTCAGTGTCAAATGTTTTCAACATTTTTACATTAAATGAGATGAAATTCAGCCAAACCAGATTCCTCAGATTTGGGAAAAAAAGATTCCCTCCCAAGCCCAGGAGAAGCAGGCCAAGTTTCATCCTGACAGGAATGTTTGTGCCAAAGCTATAAAAGCTGAAGTGAAAGTAATGATGCTTTATCTGGCGTTTATAAGGCACTTTCATCCCAAAAGTTCCTAAAGCACATTACATGTAGCAGGCTGGATTCCCCAGTCCTGACTCAGATGTTCTTCATGCACATTCTCATTAAAATACAGGGAATTTGAGAGTGCAGGCATGAAGATCCCAAGCAGGAGCACACACGGATCCCTGTCCATGTCCCATGGTGGGAATTCAATGGCCTTGGCTTTTCTGGAGATCCAGACCAGCAAAGCCCAGCTGGGGAGGGGTGCTGCCCACCAGCTGTGATCCAAAACTGGGCTGAGTGGTTCAGCTGCACATTCTCTGCCACAGGAGCACTGATTTTTACCTGAACTCAGTGCTTAAAACTTTCACTACTCCATGATTTTTTTCCAAGATTTCTCTTGGCTTTAAAATAATTCTGTTTTCTGCATCAGTGCCTCCCCTAATTCTATGTGTATACATATTTCCCGTAGATGGCACTGGAATTTCATGTTTCTTCATTACATTTTTGTCCAGATTTTCCCTCTTTGGGGTGGGTAGGGATTATTTTCCCTATATTTAATTATTAGGTTTTGACTCTTCATTGTTTTGAGTTGTTTGCTTGTTTCCCTCTTGGGAATCTTGCAGAGTTCTCAGTACAAAAATTTTTAAAAAATAGATTAAGAAGTTGTTTTCCCCCCTCTTTTCTCCTAGATTTGCTTATAATTTGCATATTTGGCTCAAGAAACTACTTTCGCCAGATTCTATGACTAGAAGAAAGGAACTATTTAAAGGTGACTGTGTATCCTCAACTGCTGTGAAAAACTGGGTGGGAGATGGGCACAGCACCCATGGTGCCTGATCTTATCCTTGCTTTAGGTTCTCTCCTTACTATTGACTAAGGGTGGAACAGGGCAAATTGATTCCCTCTATCCCCATTAAACTCAGAATATCCACTTAAGTAATAAGATTTTAATTACCCAAGTCAGAATTTCATATTAAACTCTAATCTGATACATTACCAGCCTAAATTAATGTCAAAAGGTGTGTGTATAGAGACTTTCATTCATTTAATGATGGTTAGTTTGGGGCCTAAACAAATTATTTGCAAAAAACTCTCCAGCCCGCTGTAGAAATGGCATTTCCAATGCTAATGGACTTTTGATTTCCAATTAGTCCTCGCCTCACTTTGATCAGGAGCCGATTTACTGCGAGCGTTGGAACAAAAGGGTGTTGGGAAGACGTATCCTTGGATCATTTTTGCAGTGTGTTGACAGGAATGTGTGTGTAAAGAGTCATTTAATAGCCTCGTAACTGGGGTGGGACACTGGGACCAGATGCTTGGCTCTGTGCCTTCCTTACGGCCTCAAGAAAACTCTTGAAGAAGCACAAAATGAGCTTTTTGTCCAACCCCAAATGAGCAAACACTCCAAACAATCTTCCCTCTTCTTGGAGCTGTTGTCTTCAAAATTCCACCCGAGGAATTCTTGTGATTAAAAACACTGATTCACACAGAATCACAGAATATCCTGAGCTGGGAGGGACCCACAAGGATTGAGTCCAACCCCTGGCCCCGCACAGACACCCCAACAATCCCACCCTGAGAACGTTGTCCTGAGGAAGTTGTAGCCTGCTATGAAGTTTCACCTCATTTTTTATTTTTATTAATTATTTCTTCTTTGTCTTTGGTTGGACTCCTCAGCCATTCTACAGAAGCCAAAACCAGCACTTTGAATGGTATTTTATTAACTAAAATGAACCTTTCCCCAGGTTTAAACCCTTGAAGCCTCTTAACACCTTGTAACCACAGGTCCACGCAGAATTAACTACGAAGTCCCCAGAAAGGGTTAATCCTTGCTGGCAGTTTGGCCATATTAGAACAATTACAGTGATTCATTGTCTATGTCTAATGGCATAATCTGATTGTAAAGACAGCAGAGTGGGCGTTGGAAAATATACAGCAGCCCACTCCAGTCAGTGTGAGGCATAACAGGAAATGATTGTGGGTGTTAACCATGTCACAAATGCTTGGATTAAATGCTGACTCCACACCAAAAAGCCAAATAAAGATATGGGAAAGGGCCCGTATATGTTTCAATTACAATTAGGAAAGTATCTAATATTGGTTTTAGCAACAGAAAGGAAAGTTGGAGTGAAAAACCAAGCACAGGTGATTCTACTTAAAGCTGTATTTACTATCTTCCTAATGTGTGAGCCAATAAGGAAAAGTGCTCGGAATAATTTCGTTCAGAAAGAAGGTATTTTATATTGAAATAAATAGGAAATATAACTCCTGATTATGATATTGTCATTAAGGTACTTATTTTCAATTAAGAATTTTTATTAGCTCTCATCAAGTTGAGTAATGAAAGTGCTGTAAAATATACTTCCTTTCCCACCCAGTCTGCTCCCTCCTGGCCTGTCAGGAAAGGGAGAAAAGGAAAGGAAAGGAAAGGAAAGGAAAGGAAAGGAAAGGAAAGGAAAGGAAAGGAAAGGAAAGGAAAGGAAAGGAAAGGAAAGGAAAGGAAAGGAAAGGAAAGGAAAGGAAAGGAAAGGAAAGGAAAGGAAAGGAAAGGAAAGGAAAGGAAAGGAAAGGAAAGGAAAGGAAAGGAAAGGAAAGGAAAGGAAAGGAAAGGAAAGGAAAGGAAAGGAAAGGAAAGGAAAGGAAAGGAAAGGAAAGGAAAGGAAAGGAAAGGAAAAAAGAAAAATAAAAAAAAGACAAGAAGAAGAGAGAGAATGATGAAAAAAAACCCCAATATATCAGTGTCCTGAACTTGTTTTCCTTCTGCCCCATCCATTGGTGGAGTTTCATCCCTGGCCCGTGGTGCCAGGCCCTGATGGACACTTTGCTCCTTCCCCTCCCCTTTTCCTGGGGGAAGGGCAGGCCCCTGAGCCCACATTTTGTTGAGGTCCCCATGGCCAGGCTCCCTCCCAAAGCCTCTCCAGGGGCAGCCATCCCATTCCTCCAGGAGAAAAGAGTCTGGCTTTGGGGTGACCATTCCAATAATTTATTAAATAGGCACATTTGTTAACTTTTTTAATATATTTTTTAACAGTTCTGGCCTCTTGGAGGAGCTAATGCAAAGCAAACACTTGTTTATTTGTTTTTTTAGGCAAAGACTTTAAAATCACAATAAAGCCATTTTAATTGTAAATATATTTGCAGCTGCATTGTATCAAATAATCTTACCCAAAACTCTGGTTTATGAAGTTATGATGATTTAAATTGCTCTTCCTCTTTCTTTCTCTGTCTCGTCTTTTTCACACAAATTCTCTGGAGGATCTAAAAATAAGCCTCTAGTTGTACAAGTCAGTGCTCCAGGTTTATCCCAGAGACTAAGCAGTATTTCACCAAATACCTTTATTATTTTCTGGGGTTCCTCTGCATTGTGTGAAACCTCCAAGGTTATTTGAGATCAGACGTGGAAGGAAAGTGGACACATTTGATGCACGAGTTGGGAGGAGGAGTTCTTCAGAAGCTGGGCTGGCTAAAATTAAAAACATGAATTTGTATTTTCCTGGCACTTGGGTTACACTTTCAGATACTTTTGTTTATTACTTATTAATCTAAAAAATATCTGTAATCAGCTGATAAAAGTGAAGGCAACCAGAGATATATGAAATTCTGTGTCTTGTCTCTTAAATAAACACCTTTAACATCAAAACTATGAGCTTTTATATTTCTTGAGTCAAGGGCTTGATTCTATAGTATTAAATTAAATGGAAGGGAAATCACTTATTTCACCTGGAAGAGAGTAAAACCATAAAGAATAGGGTTGGATAAACCACAACTTTATAAGGTAACAGCATTTGTAGATTGTTTTAATTTTTCTGAGGAAATTTGAATATCCACTCCAGGGGTAAATATTTAGGTATGATAACACCAGTGGTTTGTAGTGCTGAGGTAAAGAATAAAAGACCAAAATATTGAGGGATGCCCAAATGTTCCTTTCTCTGTATTCTTAAAATTGTATTTCACCACTGCCCAAATACACCTTCCTGTGCAGGTTGAATTTATTGCTTAAAACCACAGAATTTCAGAATGCTTTGGGTTGGAAGGGACCTTAAAACTCATCCAGTGCCACCCCTGCCATGGCAGGGACACCTCCCAGTGTCCCAGGCTGCTCCAAGCCCCAATGTCCAGCCTGGCCTGGGACACTGCCAGGGATCCAGGGGCAGCCACAGCTGCTCTGGGCACCTGTGCCAGGGCCTGCCCACCCTCAAGGGAACAATTCCTTCCCAAAATCCCATCTAACCTTACAGTCTTTCACTTTAAAACCACTCTCCCTTGTCCTGTCACTAAAATCAGGAATTTCCACGTGCAAAGCAGAGCTCAGCTGAGGATGTCAAGGGAAGACACAGCATCTGCTCACAGAGGCACAAACCCAGAACCTTCCCAAATAGTGAAACCTCCACTGCAGTTTTCCAGAAGGATTTGTTGCCATGGGATGGTGCCTGTCCCCAGGAGGAGCCGTGGGGCCACAGGGCTCAGGTGCTGTCCCACCCCCAGGACATGGAGCAGCCCCACAAAGACTTCCTTGAAGAACTAAAACTCTTTTATTGCAGGAAGAATAAAGCAGGATTTCACAGTCACTTGTCTTCGCCGTAACCAGGTTCTCACCTCCCCCAGCACTCCCCCGGGGGCCACGGCTACTTCAGGTGCACTTCTCTGTTTATGGCCCTGCAGCAGTATCAGTTTTCCCTAAATCCCCTAATTCTGGCTGCTGGGGTGGGTTTTTCCAGGGAAGGGTGACTGAGGACGGCATCGTGATTAGGTTAATTAGCTCATTTGTGTTTTGCCCCCTCTCTGAAGCCCACGAGCGGGTTGGATGTGTGGGGCTGGTGCCCATCGTTGCTGAAGGGGATTCCTCTCATACTCTGCTTCCCATTCCCGAAAAGGTGATGACACAGGCGGTACCTGCTGCCTTTTTGTGCTTTGGTTCCTAAAATTCTCTTTTGAATCTTGCACTAGAGCACAAGGGTGATGAGGAGCGGCTGAGGGAGCTGGGAAAGGGCTCAGCCTGGAGAAAAGGAGGCTCAGGGAGACCTTGTGGCTCTGCATAGCTCCTGCCAGGAGGGGACAGCCGGGGGGGTCGGGCTGTGCTCCAGGGAACAGGGACAGGAGGAGAGGGAACGGCCCCAGGCTGGGCTGGGGAGGCTCAGGGTGGATATTTAGAAAAGTTTCTTGATTAAAAGGATTCTCCAGCCCTGGCACAGCTCTCCAGGGCAGTGCTCAGTCCTCATCCCTGGAGGGATTTAAAAGCCCTGTGGATGTGGCACTTGGGGACATGGGGCGGTGGTGGCATTGCTGGGGGAACAGCTGAACTCAATGATCTGAGAAGGTGTTTTCCAACCTAAACAATTCTCCGATTCCGTCCTGGGATTTCTGAAGCAGAACTTCAGGTTTCTTGCCAGCGCTGAACCTGTGGCCTCAGTCTATCATAGCTCTGCCATGAGGAAAAATGTGTCTCTTCAACGCCTCTGAATCACCCGAGCAAAAAATTCACAGAAACTGACTTCAGAACTCTCAAAAACATTTTAATATTGAAAACCAGTCATGTAAATTTTGTGCAGTTTACTTTTCCTGTGTGGCTCTGTTTATAACACTGTGAGATACTTTCATTGTCTTAAATCCTCCAAATTCCAGCAAACAGCATTAAAAATGGGGCGGGCACGAGGTGCACCCCTTAATTGTTGCTCCTACAATGGAATGAGGCTGTGTTTTGTAAATGAGCGTGCACAGCCCTTACGTGATTTACTTTATACCTCCAGTAAATTTTCTTGCAGGAGATTTTATGGTGCCTGGTTGAATCGTGAATGTTCAGTCAAACCTTCCTCCAGCCGAGGCAAATAGAAGCCAGATCTGCAGAGAGAAAGTAACAAGGAGTTTTTGTTAATGTGTATTCCTGCCCGGAGTAAGAGAACAGTAATTCTACCCTAATGAAAATTAAATTTACTACCTTTTGTTTGTAGTTGTATCTTAAAAAAACCCAAACGCGCACACCCTAGTTAATCACCATGAACAGCTCTCTTCAACCAGCAGAATGACAAAAGAGCACTAAAATGCTCTGGCCAAATTCCAGGTGGTTTTCTTTTTTTCCTTGGACTTTCCAGAGAAAATCCACATAACATGCTTTTTTCCCATGTTTTTCCATGATTCATAAACCCGCTTTTATCCAGTCCATGAAAGGCCCTCTCTCCATTATGTAGACCAGAGCTGACACATTTATGTGCAAAATTGCTGGAGCATTTACACCGCTATTCATCGCGGCAGTGTCTGTGCTCCAGGAATATTCCCATCACCTGGCACAATCGGTTCCACACACACACACAAATTCTTGGAGGACGGTGTTGTTGTAACACATAACAAAACATAACAACCACTGTGCCGCAGGGTCAGGGATCCAGAAATGTGCTTTTGCTTTCTTAGGGGCGCACAGGAATTCAAATTAGCAAATGTCATTATATTATTGATGTAATATTGAATAATGAGGGATCTGTGGAGAACTGAGGGTATCAATTGGTTCAGGAAATTGCTAATAAATACATTTTTTTGTTCCCAAAATGACCAGCTGAAATCCTGCTGGAAGTTGCGCTTACCTGACTGCTTGTACACAGCCTGTGAAATAGGAATATTAATTTTTCTCTCTTTGTTATGAAAATTTAATCACCCTATTGGAAGCTGCCCAGAGAAGTGTCCAAGGTCAGGTTGGATGGGGCTTGGAATATCCTGGGACAGTGGGAGGTGTCCCTGCCCATGGCAGGGGTGGCACTGGATGGGCTTTGAGGTCCCAATCTGCCCCAAACCATCCTGGGACTCTGTGATTCCATGGAAGGAGCTGCACTCCCAGCTCATCAGGTGACTGTAAAAAAAAGGATTTATTCTGCAGCCTTGGGGTGGTCAGCACTTCACTGACAGGTGACATGATACCCCATAGAATAAATCTTGGCCATCCTTAGATAGGATAGATTTGGATTTTCTAAAGGCAGGGGAGGCAACTATTTAACTTTCAAAATTACTGTGGCTGCCAGGTGAGAAAAGCATTTATTTCCATGAGGATTTTCACTGACTGTACTTGCAAAGATTTTTAAAAATTGCCTAAATAAGTATTTACATGATACTGTAACCCAGAGTGGTTTCAAAGGAGCCTTTATGATCTGTCAGGTCAATAATCTGCATTTTTAAAAGTCCCTGAATACATATTTGCATGATCTGTATTTCAAAAGCTCTAGTAAATATGTATTTGCACAATAGACCATAACAATCTCTTTTAAGCCATCGTGGTCTATATATAGTGTTAATCCTCATATATTCCAAAGGAGTTTTATTTTCCAAAATAGCTTTTATTAATAAGATGTTCAGATGCTGCCGTTCTGAGGGCGATAGAAGGATGTAATCAAAAGGGATGAGGGCGGCTTTTCATGCAATTAAAAACTGATTTAAAAGTTAGGCCAGCAGTGTAAGGCAGCACTCGGGTTTAGCCTCCCTTGAAGCTGACAGAGTTTTCCCAGAAACCTCCCTTTTTGTGGGAGAGAGAAATAGGGCAGAGAGGCTTTGAGTCAAGGGTCTGAGATGGATCATCAGAACAGCATTTTACGAACCCAAATGTTTTTACCCCAGGGTCTGCTTTGACAAATGTGCTGCTATTTCCATGTTTCCCTGGAAAGAAAGAGTGGAAATTCCCTTTTCCAGAGGCATGGCTGGTGTGAGATGCTCATATCTGATGGTGTTCCCTGGCTGGAAGTGTCCAAGGCCAGGATGGACAGGGCTTGGAGCAGCCTGGGACAGTGGGAGGTGTCCCTGCCATGGTTGGGGTGGCACTAGATCGGATTTAAAGTCCCTTCCCACCCAAACCATTCCATGAGTCTGTGCTGTGGTCAGCTCCATGCCATCATCAGGTGCAAATTTCCTCCATTTCTCCTGGGGGTTGGACTGGAGGATCTCCAGAGGTCCCTTCCAACCTTAGCCATTCTTGATTCCGGCCAGACATAAATTACCAAATTCATCATTTTTAGTCACAGCTGAAAATGGGCGTCACAGCTGAGTTTTTTAGGAGAAACCCACATCTATTAAAATCAGGAATTCTCCATTCCAGCCAGCTTTGCTTTTCATTCATATGAGCCTCTTAAACACAAAGATTGGATTGGTTTGGTTTCTTTTTAAAAAAATTTGGATAATTTTTGGAATTCTGGGTCTTGTCCTGGCTTCAAATCCTTACAGAGATTTTTCTGTCACTGTGACAACAGCTCAGTTTTCACTTTCAATGCATTGAATATGATAATTTATGTATAATAATGTTATCAGACACAGAGCAGAGGTGAATGTTGTTTTATCACTGCTAAGAGTATTATTGTGAAATTACCAATATCCTGGTTGTAACAACATTTGTCTTTAAATACCCAATCCTGAACTAACTCTGCCTTCTGGTACAATCAGAAACTATTAGATATATAAAATTATAGGAGGTTTGATGACTTTAGTTGCCTTTGTTGTGAACAGATACTCAGTTTCTACATCTATTTGAATTATTTGTGCATTTTACTTATTTCTCACATGGAATTAACTTATTGAGGTGGCACAGCTTCAGTTTGAGTGCTTCATTCCCAGCGGTGTGCAGACCTCAGTTTTTGGCTGTGGGAGGCCAAAACCTAAATAAATAAACCTAAATAAATAAACTTAAATAAAAAAACCTAAATAAATAAACCTAAATAAATAAACCTAAATAAATAAACCTAAATAAATCCCCTGTCCCCAGACCTTGGCCACTCTGCCTCCACCCCAGCCGAGGTTTTCCTGCTCCTCCTCCTCTCCCGGGCATCTGGTGCAGGTAAGGGAAGGAGCCTGCACATATTGTTTCTGTTTGCAAAGGAAATACACCCTGCACTTTCCCTGAACATAAATTCAGCCAAAGTGGAATGGCATTAATCAGGTGCAGAATCTGGAAAAATCATACCGAGACTTTGTGTCTTATATTAAAAGCAGCAACTTAGGGCTGGTTAGTTTGTTTATTGAAAATGTTTTATTAACACTGTACCTTGCAGAAAGTGAAGAATAGGACAAAATGAGATTATTTCTCCATCCACCCCCAGCTCAGATTTTCTGCATAAACAATTTGGAGCATGAACTGTAAAAATACAAGAGTTGGTGCTGGATCCTACATGGAGTGTAAGTCCCACAGATCCCGGGGAATGGTAAAACACAGTCCTGGGTATTTCCAGACTTAGGAGGGTTCCTCACATAAATCTGAGTCAAAGATTAAACTCAAGCTTCCTGAAGCTCACCTGGCTTTCTCTGCAGTGCTGTGAAACAGCACCTTGGCTTCTCTGTGTTTGGATTTGGATCATGCAGAGTCGAAGGAGCAAATCCCCCCTGGTCCAGCATCATCCCAGCCCCGAGCAGAGCAGAGGCAGCAGCCCCAAACTCCTACAGCATCCCTCATTCTCCCTGCACTGATAATTGCCCATTAACATAATGCAAACTGAAACCCCTTTCCTAATGCCCGAGCCCTGGCGCACAAAGATTTCCTTGCTCCATTAAAAAGACAATTTTGCCCGTGCGGTAATGGAAAACGTCAGATTCAGAGAGGAAAGTGGGTGCCTCTAAGTATTTCATTTTTTACAGGAATATGTTTTAAATGAAATACTGCCTGACAGATAAATTACACTGGCTTTGCATACGGGCCTGGCTGATTTAGTGCTACCAGCAGTGCAGATGGTTGGCGACAACTTTGTAGGTGCTTAAACATCTTAGTACACGAGTGCAATTCTTGCACTAATGCAAACCACTTGTGGAATGACCCCTCCTATGTAATGTTTTCCATTGAGAGAACTGATTTGGACTTCCAGAGGAAAAAAAAAGTAATGTACAAATTACTCCAGGTAACTCGGAGCCTTTAAAAAGAAAAGAAATGCAATTATATCTGCTCTCGGCAACTGCAGTTTAATGAAAACAGAAGTATGAAATGGTCTTTCTAAGTTTCAGAACTTACAACAGGTCCCTACTTATTAGCAGAGCGGTTGTACCAGCAATTTGTTTTTGTAATTATGTTCTTTGTGGTCTACACAGTTTTCAAATAGTGATGCTAAAAGGACAGCTGGAAATACTGCGAGTTGCTTACCTAATCCCCAGTGAGAATGAAAATAGATAACAGTAAATGAGACTGTGTGGAGGGAGCTAAATTAACAGGCAAAGCTGAGGTTTTCTTTAAAGACACAGTACACTTCAATGTATGCATTAAAAGATGGAGATGAAATGTATTAAATATCAGTAGGAATACTCTGCCCTTTGATGACTCGAATGAGGAGCAGAGCTCATTCCCTGGTTTAAAACACCCTGGTCTTGTACAAAGCAAATAATGATCTTGACCACAAAGTGCTGGCATTTCCCACGGAAAAACGAACACGGAGGCAAAATGGTTGGTGATGGAGCAATGCTGGTTCTCCTTCCCAAGCTTGTGTTTATTCTCCAAAGGAACTCCCGGACTCCTGTTTAAATGGGAGTTTGAATGGGCTTCGAAGGCGGTCACTCCTGCAGCAGCAGCGTTTCCCTGGCACTGGGGAGCTGTGCACACATCCTGGCTGGAGATGGGGAGGCTGTGTCCCACGGGAGACCTGCAAAAAATCACTTTTAAAGAAACTCAGCCAACTTCAGAAAATCTGGAAATGTATAAACTCCAGCTCGCAGCTTGCACAGCCATGCAACCAGGCCTTGCTGGGATATCCTTCCTTTGGTTTTCCCAGCACAACCTCCCTCGTTTCACTTTAATTTGTCAGGATTGCGCTGGCACTTGCCGTCAGGATTTAAATCTCTTCAAAGCTTCGCTGTTGAAGGACAGAGGCCACCTGTAGCTGCACACTGTGGATGCACCTTCCCTCCACGAATCAAGGGCCACCAAGGCTTTGAAATTTGAGATTAACAAGGATTTTTACCTGCATTTGCGTAGCTAACAAGCGAGCCTGGCTACTGGCGGGTATCAATCAGCATTTCATTATGCCATTTCGCATTAGCCGAGGATGTGACCTGCACTATTCCCTCCTGCAAAGCAACAGCTCGGAGCTGTCATTTCCTTGAAGCTATAAAGGTAAAGGCCTGATGGAGCAGGGAGCTGACATTTGCTCGGGGAAGCTCGCAGGAGCAGCGGGCAGCTCCCAGCCCTGTGCCTGCCATGGAAAGCCAACCCTCAGCACTCGAGAGTTTCTCTTCCTGACATCCTCTTTCTTCTTGCGGATTCCTCCCAGGTCTGGGAGGGAAGGGTTGGGCTGCACAAAATCCAAACGTGCAGAGCAGAGCCGAGAGGAATTTCATGTTCCACCAAAACCAGGAGCCAAGGAGCTCCCAACGTGTGCTCGGCTGCAGCCTGGGTGGGGTGGGGTTGTGTGAGGAGAACCTGGGGTCACACAGATCCAGATCCAGAGCTCCTGATCCAGAGCAAACTGAAATCAAAGGAAAGGTTGACCTTGGTTTCAAGGAAGTCCCTGAAACAGCGCTGTCAAGTGAATTATTTTCTGAATGTGTCCAAAAGATCAGTGAGTGGTCGCCTTGGGAAATGATTCCTCGGAATTGCTCAGTGGTTCTCTGCGGTTCCAGGTATTCTGAGAAGCACCAACAGGACTTACCTGTGGTTTTATACCCCCAGGTTCCTCTAACTGAATCCATCCATTCCTCTTTATCCTGACAGGTAATGAATGGCCTGCTATAATAAATAAAATCCCTCCACACCCCTAGAGATGGGGAGGGGAACGTTTGCTCCTGGGCTGTAAAATTTGGCTGTGTGGGAAGGGGTTTTTTGTGTGGGGTTTTTTTAGTACTGAGTGAGCCAATATAAAGTGTGGTGTATTCTCCTTGACGACTCGGTTTGCTGTATCCCAGGCTGGGTAAGAGCAGAACAAGAGGGAAGCCACTTGGTTTTGTGCCTGGAGTGAGGCTTAAGCCATTCAAGGCCAGAATAAACATGAAGCAAATGAAAAAAATGCAAGAGGAGAGAGGTGCTGTGGTTTAGCAATGAGCAGTGCTTGGAAGAGGAGGCTCAGTTGCCTCCCTCTGGGAATTGCTGGGCTGCCATCCCTGCTGGCACTGCCCATCTTCCAGCTCCAGGCAGAGCTGGATCCTGAGCCAATTTTCCTGTGTTCCAGGGATGCTCCATCGCAGGTTGTTTCCAGCTCCATCCCGCTGCACTTCGCTGGGAGTAGCTGGGTGTTTCTGATCACCTCCACCAACCTGGAGCTGTTCCACCTCTTGGGCTGGCTCCAGATGGCAGGATAAGGTTTCACTGAATTATGGAATCACAGACTGGTTTGGGTTGGAACGGATCTGAAAGCTCAGCTCATTCCACCCCATGGGCAGGGACACCTTCCACTGTCCCAGGCTGCTCCAAGCCCCGTCCAGCCTGGTCTTTAACAATTCCAGGGATGGAACATCCACAGCTTCTCTAGGCAAAATGTTCCAAAACCTATTCCATCACTTCTCTGGGAAATCTGTTTGGTCTTTACTACAACTGACTTTTAAACAGTGCTTTGTTGTGATCATTTCCAGCCCTCAGCTTGTCTCCGCTCTCAAAAAGTTCACAGACTAAGCCTGAATCTAAATCTTAAAATTAGCAAAACCCTTAAAATTAGTAAAACCTAAAATTCCAGTATTGATAGTCTTGAAAACTGATTTGTGAGATGAACTTTCAATCATACACTTTACACCAGCAGGTGTATGCAAAACTATAGATTATGCACAGTGATATATAATCCCCATAGGCAGATTTATTCTGGATATTTAGTCCACCAAGCTAAACTATTAAGAACATTTCAGGGAAAAAAAAAGAAAACCAAAACACATAATTTCTTTCCTCTGAAGGGACATAAGCAGCACAGCACAGTCAATGGTCAGAGAGGGTGGTAGCTGCAAAAGAAAGGCAGTCTGGATGCTCAAAGTGAAAAGGATTTTCAGGATTACAGACCGATTTCTCATTTCCTCCTCGCTTGCAATTCCTGCCCAAAAGGGAGATGGGGAACAAAAGGGGCTTCTCCCTCCCTCTGGTTAAGGAATTGAAGTGCAACAGCTGCTGAAGTCCCACCCACAAACCCAAATAACCTGCACTTGGACACCAGCACAATGTTCAGGGAAACCCTTTTACTGGCAGGATTAACCATATTTCTTATTTTTCTGCTGCAGCCTCCAGGTCATGATGCTGTGAATTCACCAAACAAAATCTAAAATCCCAGGCCCACAACAAACTGAAGAGATGGGGAGCTGCTAACCTGTTCCTGTGGCACAAAGCACATTCTCACAGCTGCTGCCAGGTGGCCTCAGGATGCTTCTGAAGTCCTTCAGTGACTCCAAATTTGGGGAAACACCTTCCCAGACTGCTCAAAGTACAGGCTGGAATTTGTAGGGAAATCCAGACTCCAGCTCAGGTGTGATCTCCATCCACACAAGGTCATCACACAGCCACAGGGTGTCCTGAGCTGGAAGGGACACACAAGGCTCACCCAGTCCAGCTCCTGGCTCTGCACAGAGCCACTCCAAGAGTCCCACCACGTGCCTGAGAGCATTGTCCAAATATTCCCTGAGCTCCGGCAGGGTTGGTGCCGTGACCACCACCCTGGGGAGCCTTTCGGTGCCGACCTTCCTCTGCGGGAAGAGCCTTTTCCCAATCTCTGACCTAATACCCAATATTTGTACACAAATCCTTTAGAAGCTGTTGAGCAGGAGCGGTTTGAGGGTCTGAGCTGTGGGGGCACAGCCTGGGGGGCTCAGCACCCTGTGCTCAGCATCCCTCCCGACAAATTCCTGGAGCCGGGACAGCCACCCCGGCCAGACTGAAGAGCTTGGATTTACAAGGAGGACAAAGCCACAGCATCCCCGGGACAGCTTGGGGACAGGGAGCAGCCCCGCAGAGGGCTGGGGGTGATGCTGCCAGGCTCGTTTTTCCCAGCAGCAGGAATGTGCCATTCCCCGCTCGGAGCCAGGCGGGTGCCAGCTCTGCAGGGCTGTGCCCGCTCCCCATCCATCTGCAGATGCTGCCCGTGCCAGCGCCTGGCCAGGGTGGGCTGCGCCGGGGAGGCCATCGGGGGGGAAAGTCCACAGCATAATTAATTTATTTTTTTTTAAAGCCAAAAATCATGTTTTTCCTTTCTGCACCGATTTTTCCCTCTTCTGTTTAAAATTCCCTGGTGGGTTTAATCAAACTCACGAGCTTGGTCAATTTTGGGATTTTTTTGTGGGGGAGGGAAACCACTCAATTTTTTTTTTTTTATTTTTTTTTTTATTTTTTTTTTGTCTTTTGAAACCAAAGGGAAATAATGGCGGTTTTGCCAAGCAGGTTTTCCCAAGTTCTCATAGCTCTACATTATGTGGCTCTGTGACTGGAGCAGGCTCCAAGCCTGACTTCCAAACGACCTGGAAAGGATCCTAAACCAATGTGGCTGCAGGCAAGTGGGAGCTCAGCGCAGTGGATGCTGCAGCGCTGGAGGAGACAGACAGGAATCCCAAATTGTGAAATCTGCCTCACCTCCAAAAGGCAGAAAAACTCACAGACTCCAGGCTTGTAGTTTTAAAGGTATTTAGCGACGTTGTGTTCCTGGAGATGTCTGAGTAAGGCTCAGCTTAAAGCTCTTTCACCAAAAAAAAGGAAATAAAAAAATGAAAAAGTGAAGTTATTCTATCATCTTGTTATCTCTGTGGAAAAAAAAAAAAAAGTGGTAAATACACGACAACAATTGTTTTTTACCTTTCCATCACTCCAAATATTGAATCTAGCCCTGCCTGAGTCCCAGATGGTGAAGCATTTAACTTCATTTTCTAACCTCTTTTGGGACTCCGTTTAATTTATTAAGAGGTTACTCTCAGGACAGATCACGCGACACATAAGTGTAAATTGAACCTGGTGTATCTGTGATTTACTAACTGGGTGACTCGAAAGCTCCAGGGTGGCAGTTCTGCAGCACAGGAGCTGCGAGGCTATGCTGGATGCCTGTGGAGAGGGCAGGGACAGGGTCCCAAATCCTCAGGATTTGCTTGCCCATGATGGTGTCACATCCTAGGGCTCCTTGCTGCCTCTCCTCGGAGCTGTGCAGGCAGCGAGCTCAGATTTCAGCTCCTTGCACAGCCTCAGCCTTGGCCGGGAAGGGAACACCTTGGTTGTCACTGCTGAGCACCGTTAGCTTCTCCATGCCCAGGTCGAGCTCCATTCCCACTTTCTCTTCCCCCGCTGCAGGAATTCAATATTTCCTCGATGCCTGTTGAGCTGAGTGTGTACCAGAGCTGGAAAAGCATCCTTGTTTTCCAGGTTTTTTATGATTCTTTAAGGGTTGATTCTTCTGGGGCGCTGCACCATCCCCTGCTGCTGTCCCACCACAGGTCCTGGGGTCACCTGCTCCTCAGGGTCACCAGCCACGCTCGTGGTCACCCTGCTAGCTCCAAAATCCAGGGATTAGCACCTGGACAATGCACTCCATGGGAAGAGATGTCCATTATGGAATGGCCAGCAAAGCCAGCACTGGCGCAGGAGCTTCATCTGCCCTTCACTGCATGGAGCTGTGCCCAGCAGGGCTTGGGGATAAAGCCTTCCAAGGGGAGATTGGGAACCTCCAGGATGCTTCCCAGGTGAAGGAAGAGTAACCAATGACTTCAGTGCCAGTGAAAGGAGCCAGATGTGTGCCAGGGAGAGTGGGTGGATGCGATGGAGCTGTTTTGTGCTCGTCCACTGCTTCACTGCAGCTTTTGGAATGCGCCGGGGCTGTGGCTATTAATTTATTATTATGTGAATTCCAGCTGTTGATCCCGCGTTTTACCCCTGAGAAGGAAAAATAGTCACTCCCCGAGACTGAGAGCAGATGGATTTCGGAGCTGGCGGTGCAGGAACATCCACCCCAGCTGGTGGCGTTGGCCGTGGGGACTCGGGACCATGCCCACGGCACGGGAAAGGAAATTTGGAATTTGGAATTTGGCAGGGCACGGGGCTGGGTCTCCACAGCTGGGGGGAGCTGCAGAGCTGCTGAAGAGGGCTTTGGATGAAATAAAGGCCCTCCATGAGGCAGGGCAGGGCTGTGGCAGGGAAGGGGGAGAGCAGGGACCCAGCCATATGTTTGAGGCCAGTCATTATAAATTACCCCCACTCCTGCCTTGGTGCTGTGGCCAAGATGAGGCGAGCCTGTTTTATTAGGAACAGAGATAAACTCCTGCTCTCGGCTCCGTGGGATGGGTTGGCTCGGGAGGTCTTCCCAGCAGCTCCCACAGGTAAACCCAATTCTCTCACCCTCCAGCAGCACCTTGATCTGCTATTCCACAGGCTGGCCCAGTTGGTTTTCCCTGTCCAGTGCTGGCACTCGATGTTTAAATCAATTACACAGACATTTAAGTCTCTTTCACATGCCAGCACATGGCCCTTGTAAGCCTTCAGGGTTGGGGGCAAGCAGGGGGGTGTTGGCTTTTGTGAGCAGTGTGTACATTAATTCCAACCTAAAGAGCTGCAGTAAATCACTTAATGCCTGAATCAAGTCAGTTGTTGTTGTTTTGGTGAATTGGGACCATATTGGGGACTATAATAACCTAATAATGGACAGTGCAGGCATAGACCACACTGTAATGTATATTGTAGGGAATATGGTAATAGTCTGAAATGGCAATTCTCCTAAATAAATAGCACATCAACTTACTTAAACCTAATCATAAATGGGACAAATTGGACCCATGTGCAAACAGAAACCTGAGCAGAACGCAGGAGTTAAAGAAGCCATTGTTTCCCAGCCTGACCCTGGGCAGAGAAAGCCTGTGTCAGGTTACATCTGTTAAAATGATTCTAATGCCAGCCCAGTATTTTAATTATAAATATATAAAACATTTAATAAGAAGACATTCTGGGCTTTCTAAGCCTTTAAAAACTGGATGTGGGCGGAGTGGGTAGAATGGTATTCCATGTGCCCCAGACACAGTGCCAGCGTATAATGATTGAATGTTTTCCTGTAATAAATTGAAAAAATCTGGTTTGTAAGAATGGATCCAAATCACTTGGCATTAGAAAGGTAATTTGTTACCTAGCTTCCTCTTGGAAACAGACTGCTTCCAAGTTTGCTGGAACTTAGTTTCTAGGGACTGTGATGTCCAAAAAGAGAAAGAAAGAGCAACCAGGATGCTCAGGGCTCTGATGTTAAAACACACACACACAAACGCTGTTTTTTTCTGCCTCTCTCTCTTTTTTTTTTTCTTCTCAGTTTTCCAGTCCTCCCTCTCATGGCTCCAAACACAAGATTCAGCAGCCAAAAAAAGAGGGGAAAAAAAAAAAAGAGGTTACTCAGGACAAAAGCCAGATCTATAGCCACCTTCTTTGTACCTTTCCAAATCTCAAGCCTGCTTAATTATGATTAATTGCCACATGGATAATCAGATACAGTTTCAAAAGGTTGGAGATGACAGTCCAAGGACACCAGGGAAGAAGGAAGGTTCGCCTTTGTTACAAGCAAAAAAGAAGAAAAAAAAAAAACCAGGTCCCTTCCTCAGCCCATAACCTTTTCTTATTTTAACAATTCCAAACGGAATTAATACCATCAGTATATTGTTCCTGCTCCTGGGAATTGAACTTCAACTGTACAATTTCTGCAGCTGTCAGTTTTTGCAGCCCTCCTGTCAATAACGCAATGTTGGGGTGCCCTTCTTCTTGAATGAAAGCAGTTTCAAGTTTCTGCTTTATGTCTGTGCTTTCTGGGTGGTGTGACATGATGAGAAAGTATAAAAAATAATAACAGCAGTTAAAAAGCTTCCACTCTTGACTTAACTGGATCAAATGTAATAGACTACAGTCTTTTCTCCTGATTTCCTTTGCTTGTTTTAGAAAACACTGTGAAAAGTGCAGGAGATTTTGTCTTGCCAGCTCTTTCCTCCATTTAAAATCCCTTTGGCTAAGTCAAGGATCACAGTATGTCATTTCCAGCCTAACAGAAGTGCTGGGCCTTGTTCAGCTCCTATTACTAGGAGGCAAATCCCTAGGTTGCAGGCGCCAGTGTTTCTGCGTTTGGCTCCATTCCCAGTATTGTTTCCTTCATTACATTCCAGAGTGCCTCTCAGCCAGTTAATGTTTGCACTGGGAGGTCCAAATATCCAGCAATCAGCACTGAACTTTTCTCTTTTTGTTGAGAATTGCAGGTTTCAAATGCAATCACTGGCTTTAAAGGAAAACTTACAGGTGAACACAACAGCACTAATTTCCATTTTATTCACTAACAGTTATATTTTCGGCAGTTCCTCCATATGCACTCGTAAAACACCCTCAGAAGATGTCTGGCTTTTTCAGACCTTGTGCAGGCTGGAGTTGTTTAGGAATTTTGGGGTAAGGGCTGCCCTGTGCACACCTCTCCCCCCAAAAAATCCCCATCAGCACAACCCCTGTGCTTGGCCATGAGCACTGGACATTCTCTCCGATAATACAAATACAGCCTTATTTTTATTTACAACACGGTGAAATATATTTTAGTGGGTGGAGAAAGTGGATGCAATAATTTGGGCGGTGTGAAGGGTCAATGTCAGGTTTGTCCCAGGGAGGTTTGGTTTCTAAATTACTTTTGGTATAATTTCATTTTATTTTGGTGTCATTTAATTGATAAGAGCAGGGATAAGTTTCAGCCTTTTGTGCTGTTTTCAGCCAAGGCAATGGGAAGAACCGAGGGGATTCACACTTGTGTTTTCCATGAATATTGAATATTTTCCCATGTGTCTGATCATGGGTGTCTCCCTGAGCTGCTCCCAGGGTGGGATGGACACTTCTGAGAGCATCACCCTGATTCTCCTGCCACCAGAAACTCCTGTAAACAGCGAGAAAACTTTCTGTAAATGACAGAGGAAAATATCTTTATTTTCAGAAGCTGTGCCAGGCTGCACCTCAGGCAATTTGAATTGTACTATAGGAACACTGTCAATAAGACAGCCCTGTATAGTTTGCTTTCTACAGGTTTACTATTAAGTTACAAGAACTAACCACAAGTCGGAGGCTCGATTACACAATTAAACACGTCCACAATATTTCCTCGTGGGGAAATGACAAAAAAAAAATTAAAAAAAAAATTGCACAGGTTGGGAAATCCTCAGTGTCTTCCATAAAGCCTCCAGCTATGCCTCCACCCATGATCATATGTCATATGGATGGTGTCACCGTGTCCTAAGGGTGCTCGCTCGCAGCGATGAGATCGGATTCATGGAAGTGGATATGCTCTGAGAGAATACTAATGCTAACTCAGCCTAAATAACAACACTGCCAAAGGAGGCAAGCCAAAGATGAAATACAGTGGATTTCAGGAGGCAACAAGCTTTCATTTATTAAGATCACAGGCATTTTACAGGTTACAAATCATAAAGCAGAAATAACTTCATAATATACAGGTCAGGAGTGTGCCTGGGATATTGAGGAACTATTTCCTTGGCAATAATCTGCCACAGATAGTCAGGAGCGTGCGTTTTCTGGCACAACAAATCACTGCTGATTAATTTTGTCTGCCTTTGTCTCGGAGAAGCGACGAGACACTTCAGTGTGTGTTTTGCACTTACTCCACTTCCGCGCTATTCTTCCTCGGCGCATAATTTTTTGCAAGATAGGCCAAACACAATACTCTTTGTTTTACCTCTTTGACATCATTTTTGCCTGAGCGCAGCCTGCCTGACTCAGTGAAGTCAGCAGAGGCGAGGCACAGACTCCTGTGGCAGCCCAGCCTGGAGGATGATGCTGGTCCAAGCCCAGAGAAGGATTTTTGGAGAGGAGCATCCCCTCTGCCCCCACTGGAAATGTGCTCCCAGTGAGGAGCTGTGGAAGGTTCCTTGTAGTTGCACTGTTTCAGAAATCTTTCTCTTCTTTCTCAGGGAGAAGACAGATAAGCTGCATTTTTGTGCTTTCTTAATCTCTGTGTTTGGTACTAGGTGTTGTATGGCTGTGACCAATGGTTTTAGGAGGTGGATTCCCTGCTGACCAATAGTTGCCAGATTATTAATGGATATATAAAGAAGTTTCTGTAAATAAACTTTCTCTTTTTGCCATCTTGGGTCCTCCCGCCTGCTTCCTCTGCCAGCTTCTGCGAAACCCAGGAAATCTAAACCAACAATTCCTTAATGATGGACCTGTAGCAGCGACAACAAACTGAAATATTTTGCTCTTTGCTGGCACTCAGGGACAAATCCCAGCTCCGGTCATGGGAATTACTGCAAGAGGAGAAACGGGAGTTTCTTGCTTGAGGAGCAGCAAAAGCAGGGCTGGATGCAGCTGGGATGATGTGGGAAGGGCTGGGCGGCACTGCAGCATCTCCATCTCAGCTTTATTATTTATATTTATCAGATCCTGGAGCCAGCCGGGCTGGATGGTGCTCAGCCTCACCTGGGAACTTCACAGCATCTCCAGAAGGACAATAGATATGATAAACTCCAAGGCAAAGTCAAACCCCGTAACTTTCTGAACATTAATTAATATTCACCGCTATTATTCTGACATCAACAGGTCAGAAATGGAGCCTCTCCAAAGCAGGTGGAAACTTCTCCAGGCCTCCTGTGCTGGTGGTGTGACAGCCACGAGTTATTATTGGAGTGTTCTCTGCACTTTCCCAAAGTTTCAGTGTTTTGACAGAGATTCCCAGTTCCAGACTGGTCATAACGAATCACCCTGAAAGAGAGAATGTTCCAGAAGTGAGAGAGGTGAACTGGAGCTCAGGAGGACCTAGGCAGGCAAAATTCAGTGCTGTGGCAGACGAACACTGAGCAGGAACACCCAGAGGGAGGAGGTTTTGGAAATGTTTGTAAGAGAAGGACATTCCCAACCTGGCCTTGGACACTGCCAGGGATCCAGGGGCAGCCACAGCTGCTCTGGGCACCTGTGCCAGGGCCTGCCCACCCTCCCAGGAACAATTCCTGCCCAATATCCCATCTAACCCTGCCCTCTGGACATTTAAACCTTCTCTCTTTCAGTTTTGATTGCTTCAGGTAGAGCAACATCTCCCACAGTCACCTCCCACCTCCACATCTCCCAAATGAGGGAAAAACAATGACCTCCAGCCCTGGGTGATGCTGCCCCAAAAACTCCAAGTGGGGGAAGCCTCTGCTGCCGTTGTGGTGTCTGCAGTGATTCCTGGCTCTCCTTCCTGAGCTGGGAAGGTGGAGAAAATTTTCATGGAAAACTTTTCTAAGTAGGGCTGATGGGAGCCTGGAGAGGTGGCTTGTTTCTCTCTTTGCCTAATTTATCTTCCACAGGATTGAAGTCATCGCGGAAAACAGCGTTGCTGTTCCTGCTTCTGTTGTCGGTACTCACCTCCTACTCACATTCCCAAAGCTCCCACCTTCATCCTCATCCCTTTCTCCCTCCAGGATTATGTCCAAACCAAAACCGTCTTCATAACATTTCTTGCAATTCAAAAAAAAAAAACCGAAAGAAAACAAACAGCCAGCAGATGCTGATTTTCTCACTTAACTGCACATATTTTACAGTAATTCCCTCTGATTTTCTCCCAAGACACCCACCTGACCTTCCTTTCTCTCCAGTCTCTTCCAGTAGTGGCCAAACGCTTCTAATCCTGTAAGATTCAGCCCATGGAACTAGGCAGCAACTCAGACAAATTTACCCTCTGACCTCAAGGCCTCTGAGTGCACAACAGAGCCCAAAAAGTGCCTTTGCTAAAAGAAATGCATTTCCCTGGGATTTTTAGGCCAAACCAAATTAATGTTACAAAGAGAATTTTTTTTTTCCTGTTTCATAAAACCACAAATAAAATAAAAACAATTCAGTGCTTCTGGAAGGGAGAATGACAAAATGCATTTTCCAAGAACTTTCAAGCAACTAAAAATGGAACATTGTAAATATTTTTGCTTCTCTCTACGTAACTGCTAGTGATTTACAAGCATGAATTAATTTTTAATTAATGCACTGTGATGAAGCAGGGATTAGTTAGCCCAGAATTTTTCAAAGTTGTCCGTAGACAATTTGGTTGGGAGAGCACCTCCAGAGCAAATCCTTCTCCAATTCTGGTGGGAGCCCAAAATCTCTACAGTAACTGAAACAATAATCTATAGAGGAAAAGAGAGAATTTGGAAAACTGTTCCAATGAAATTTAGCTGCCTTTGTTATCTGAAAATGAGGAGGAAGCTCCACACCATCTGAGCACTCGGATTTCTGTGCTTTGAGGGTCTCCAGTCAGGACCAGCTCAGGCCCAGTTTGGGGTGGGCTGAGATGCAGCAATGAGCTGAGGTTTGCTGCTCACACCCAACTCCTCTGCAAGACCTGGGAACAGAACTTCCCAGCCTTTCCCATCCACAAGGAGCAAAGCCGATATTTCTGAGCCTGGATTATTATTTTCTTTTTCAGATTAAGGAAAACAGAAACGAGAGAGAAAGAAAACGGGTGAGTCATGGCAGGCTGTTTGCTGAAACACAGCTGCCCTTGTCCCAGGAACGGCGTTCTTAGAGCCTGCATCCAAAATTTATTGCAAAATAAAACCGAAACTTTTCAAAACAACCAGGCTAAATGCTGTTTCTCTTTCTTATTTTCACATGTATTTGTGAGTGTTGGTCCAGGCTACAGCCAGGATCAAAGGAAGGACTGGAAATTCAAGGGAAACTGAGTTCTTGTGAAATTTTCAGGCAGATTTTGCAAACCCACACAGGCTGAATTGGCTGGAGAAGCTTCAAAATGATTTTGTGGTTTTCAAAACTTTGAAATTTTCAAAACTTCTGGATTTTCTGGGATTCCTTTGGTGTCAGGTCAATATAACAGCACCCACACCATCACCCTCAGGTAACACTGTATTTTTCCTCTGGTACTGCTGTTGGAAATGTGCAGGAAATGATGTGGAAATGATCCCAAATCAGGAAACAAAAAGGCTATAAATACATATACATCCACTTCTAAATTTAACGGTGAATTTTTTCCATTTTAGGGAAAGCATTCCTTGCTTTGCTACAATATTTCTGCTTTCACAACTCTGAGATCTTAGGTCTGACTTGCAGAACTATGAATTGTCGCCGCTCTGAGATTAATAATGTATTTGCCACTTGGATTTATGCCTTGGGAATCACGGAACCATGGAATGGTTTGGGTTGGAAAGTCCCCCTTGCCATGAACAGGACACCTTCCACTGGAAACTCTGCCTCGTTCAGGATCTCTGCTCAGAACCGACAGAACCCTAAAGCTTGAGCTACTCCTTCAATCAGGATAACGTGGTTGGCACCGCACAGCGCTCAGAGAGAAGGGGGAAAAGGATATTGTGGAATTAAGGAGTGCTTCTGAAGAGGCTTTTTCTTACCCTGAGTAAAGGAGAAGGGAAATTCTGCAGTGATTGATTGATATTTGCAACCTCCCCTCCCAGAAACACCTTCAGTAGGAAACACGTGCAGAAGGTGCAGAGGGAGACAGCGCAGAGGAAAACGGGAGATGGGAGGGAGGGAAAGATGACCTGGTTTTGCTTCCAAGCTCATTTTACATCACTTTAACTATATTTAGTTACATTTCTATTTAATAGGGCTGCAGCAGCTGGACTGAGATTTTTATTGTTGTTCTATGAGTAATTTAAATTTCTAAGAGTTCGTGGTGGTTGTTGTTGTTTTCTTTCCGAAGGCTTCGTGACCTTCTTCCATGAGTTTATTTTAGATAAAGTGTAATGTCCCAGAGAAAATTCCAAATGGTCCTTAATAGATGAAATGTTTCCAGAAAGGAGAAATTCTCAGTGGACTATGAAACTATTTTTCAATCATGGTGTATGGCACACAAACCACAGCTGAGGGTTTTTTTTCAGTAGGAAACTATTGCCCAGTGGGTTAAAAGAAAATAAAGGATAATGGGATTTTTCCGTAAGGCTGGAGCTGTTCACAGGGGTTTGCTCCCCACTAGATGTCACTGGAACTGTTTGAAATGTTTGGAACAAACAACCCCAAATTCGCCAGGTTTGAGCTTCCTCACAAACATCAGACTTGGAGCAGGTTCTGCTCAAGCTCTGCTCTGGCACAGGAACCTTGCGAGGGAATCCAGACCGGGAGATGTTAATCGTGCCAAGTTCGTGGTTTGACATGGATTTGGGGAGAAGGAAGGCAAAGCTCATGGAGTTTGGCACTGTCCTGGGAGATTTTTTCCTTGGGGGAAATCCATCTGTAAACAAAGAGAATGTCTGGGCTCAGTCACCGTTGGGCTAGGGGGTCTTCAAAGACAGAGCAGGGTCCTACAGGAGCTGTGTGCCACCTTTTGCTGGGTCAGCAGTGCCCAGAGCTGGGACAGCCACACCGTGACGTGCAGGTGACGTTTGGGTGTCACCTGATCCACCATTCAAAGCAAAAAAAGGCAGAAATTTTGAGAAGCTGTGTCCTGAAATTTTCCATGGCTGTTCTCAGCTGTTCTGATGTTCACCTCGTGCCACGAAGGAAAACTCCTCAGATTATTAGGTCCACTATTTAAATTCTCCCTGTAGTTCCAATTGACTACAGGAATCTTCTTCCGTTCTTATTCAAAATTCAGTTTAGTGTGATTATGTGGCCATGCATCAAATATGGCAGTATAATATGTCCTTTCATCTACTTGCCATAATACATCCCTTTTAGTGCCACATAAATCCCCGGAAATATCGCTGTCTTCTGCTCTTGAGATCCTTCATGTGCCTCTTTGCCTTACTGCCTTGCTCTCCTATTGTTTCTCCAAGCTGAATTAATTCCGTTTTTCCCCCCAGTGCTCTCGCTGCTGTTTCGGAGCAGACACCAGTGGAAGCACAGCCCTGGCAGTGCCAGGAGGGGCCAGGAGATCCCAGCAGTGCCAGCCTTGGCTCTCCTGTCCCTGGAGGATGTCACGGTCGCTCCATCTCCTCCTGCAAAGGTGCTGGGGAGACATCCTCACAGAGCTGGAATCGAGGAATTCCAGGAGTCAGTGCTGGAATTAGGGGGCTCCTCGTCCTCCCAGAGCCCTGCAGAGCCCCAGCAATGGCAGAGTTCTCTCCTTGGCCCAGGATCCGTGCGTGTGGCACTGCTGGGACACCCTGGAGCACAGGAAGGTTCCAAGCTGCCCAAAGCAGCTGCTGCTGCCCCGATGGCAGTGGCCATTCGATCAGTGCACGAGTTAATTACAGCAGGCTGCGTTCCCTCCGTGCAGCCAAGCTCACTCCAAATGCCATGGAGCTCTTCCCATCCTCAGGAGCACAATCCTGGCACCAGCACTGGCATCTGCTTTGTTCCATGGAGTCATGGAATGGCCTCGTTGGAAGGGACCCCAAAGCTCATCCAGTGCCACCCCTGCCATGGCAGGGACACCTCCCACTGTCCCAGGCTGCTCCAAGCCCCAATGCCCAGCCTGGCCTGGGACACTGCCAGGGATCCAGGGGCAGCCACAGCTGCTCTGGGCACCTGTGCCAGGGCCTCACACCCTCACAGGGAACAATTCCTTCCTCATTTCCTCCTTCAGTGGAACTCCTCTTTGTCACCCTTTCTCCAGGATTGATCCCATTTTCACCAAGACTCCTCACCTTGCCCCGGACAGGCGATGGAGGCCACCAGCTTGTCCCTCCAGCAGTGACACAGCCCCACACACCTGCCCAGCCACCCTCCTGTGCTCCACAGGGCACATGCTGCCTCTGATTTGTTTAATTAATTTGTGACCTCATTGTGCCACCTCAGCATAACCCCTTGGTAGGCATCGTTGCATTATTTGGGAGAAGCACCACAAAAAATGGGATATTCTCTTATAAAATAGCTGTATTAAGTTGTTATTATATTAAGCCAGCAAACTTTCAACCTATTCAATATTCAGTAAATTTAAGAAAATGAATTGAAGCTCCTTGCCTATTTTAATATGTACTCCCGAAGACATTTTCCCATATTTTTATGGTTTAATTAAAGCCTCATGGCAATGGTAGGCTTCTTCCTACCTACTATGCCAGTGGTTAAAAATTGCAGGGTTTCAAGTACCCTGCACGGCTTTAATTGCTCTGCTGAAGATAAAAGAGCAGCGATATTTTTATCACAGCAGCAAAATTAAGAACGAGCCCCCACCTTGCCCCTGCCCCACACACTGATGTCCAGACCTTTACTTGTGAAATATTTTGGGACTATTTCTTCCTGCTGTGCGTCCTGCCAAGGAGAGGAACTTCCCTGCCCCACTTCTTAATGTTAAAGAAATAAAAAAATAAAGTGTAGAAATGTCTAAATAAAGAAAGTCCTGGAAGAGAACGTTCAAGGCAGGACAATGCAGAGGAAGGTTACAAGTATATTAGGATAAGGGCACCACAATTATATGAAGAAAGTCTGGAGAGAAAAGATTACATTGTTCTGACAACAACATTTTTCAAACATTTAGACCTTTAATATCATTAATTTAAAGTACAAGATTAAATATTTTATGCAAATATTAGACAACAGCAAAGAGCTCTGCATATTAGGATTTAAAACAAATTGAAAGCATGCAAGACATATTCATTTCTTAAGCAGTTTAGTTAAAAAATCGGTATTGTCTCTATTAGGATTAACTGACAGTAACTCTTTGTGTTCAAATGGATTTAACTTCACTGTGGTTTGTTTTCCCGATATCATTGTCCTCCAATAATCGTGGATAAAGGGAAATGTAAAAGGACAGATCAAGTCAAAATATATCTTCACATCATAAACACAGAATTATGTTTAAATTTCATTACTAAATGGGATTTCAGCTTCATATACCATGCCTAATCCTCCACTATAAAAGATGTATAAAACCTCCTGACAAATTCTAACAGACTTTGTGGAAGTTGCATATATTGATTAAAACATCAAGCAGTTACATACAAACCAATAATGAATTACTTCTTGTTGGAAGATAAAACTTTGTGATATTTAAAATTACAGACTTGAAAGTAAGTAAAATTACCCCTAATTATGCAGAAGGGAGCAACACCTTAGCAGTAAACAAGATAAGCACCTCAAACAGCACTAATAATTTTAATTAACATTTTCTAGTTTCCTTTCACCTCCTTTCAAGGTCATCTGCTACCTTTCCCTGGTACAACATTGCAGCACAGTGTTAAAAACTTACATTCCATTACTAATTGCTTTGATAAGCCAAAAAAAATAAAAAAATTTTCCAAGACAAGTTTTTCTTTCTTTCTTTCTTTTTTTTTTTTTTCCAAATCACTGAATCTCCTGCAAAAGCAAATTTTGCATTGTGTAAAACTGTCAGGATGGCTTCTGCAGTGAGCTGCTCTCAGAAGTCAGATTCCAGCTGCTGGGATTGGATTGGTTATTTGGGGCCTGATTCTGATCACCAGAGGCAAAATTCTTCCAGGAATTCTGCGGAAACCCATTGATATTTCAGGTGTAAAGAGAAACGTTTGGATTGGACCCAAATGGTTGAATATTCAGATTGTAATCAAAGTTCAAAAGACTCCTGAGGTGCGAACACTGAAAATGGAAATTTGGTAAAACGTGATAATCTGCGCAGTATTTGTGTTAATTTTTTCTTGAGCACTGATGAATAAATGTATGTTCAAGACTCATGACCTTGCTAAACTCTTTCTTTTCTTTTCTAAAAAGTCCAAAAGTTGGTGAGGAAAGGGCTTTGTTATATCAGTGGGTTTGTTCCATGCCACAAATTTCATGTACGAGGTCACTTGGAATATAATGTGTAGTGAAAGAATCTCATTAGGCTAAAATGAATGTAAAATGTGTCAATTTGATCCAAATGAGAACTGTAGTAAAACCATGTTTGATGTTCATGTGCAATAAATCTTTAACATTTGTCTGTAAAGTATTAGAGAACCCAGAGGGAAATCTCTATTTGTGATAGCTGCACATTTCCAATGATTTTTCCTATAATCCTTTGTTGACATTTAGCATATGGCAACAGAAAAGAAGATCCTAAAATGAGAATTATTACTTATTATTCGAAGGTAAACAAGATGGGCACCTTGAATATAAGGTTTTTAGACTGAAATTATGAGAACATGGTGCTATCAGGAGGAATTGCCCATCTTTCAGTCACTCCTTGGTGGAAAAGTGACATCAAAGGTGCCCTACCTGCCCGTCACTCAAATGTTAAAATGTCTGATGGCCCCATCCTGCCCGTTGGGTTGGATTTTGATATATTCATATTGTTAATTACTGTTGTATTTCAATTTTCTCTCTAGTATTTTTGTTCATTCATAATAGCTTTATGCTTCAGCGGACCGAAAGGACTAAAATGAAAGATTTCCAAGATTTCTTCTGGGAGTAATTTACAAAAGACCACAATTTTTTAATTGCTCCTGATGTTTAGTTCTGGATATCTGGAAGAGGAGAAATCAGCCCAACTCTTTTAGTTGCCACACCAACCGTAGCAAATATGTATTTTTTTGCTCTCTCTGCCTCCTTGCACACCCCACCACCCCTATTTTGAGGGCTGTGCTGTAGCAATGTCGTGATGTTTATATTTCTGCAGCTCACACTTGCTTTCACAAGAGAGTTATGAGTTATTTACGTCCTTTGAGGAGGCTCGGGGAATAATGGGTGAAATGTCAGAAATAATTATGAGAAATGGAGGCATTTCATTTAAGCAGTAGAAGAAACACATAACTTCTGCTGAATGACTGAACTTGAAGTGCCACAAGATTGCTGCACGATGAGATCTGGCTCACGATTATCAGAGTTTTATAAAAACCAAAACAACCTTACAACACTTGCATGCCAAAGGTTGCAACACAGGCTTTGGCAGGAAACACGAGAATGCTCCAGCATGGGAAAAGTCTCCGAGCAAACTCGGCTCTGTGCTGATTTAGGATTTTACACCGAAGCACTGGCAGCTTTCTGAAGCCAAGGCTTGACTTTCTGGCCGCAGCCGTGGCTGGGAAGCTGCGCAGCATCAGCCCTGACAAAGCCCCTTCCCCATCGCCCCCCAGCCTCTGTTTTTTACAGCGTTTGTCCATCTCATTATTGCTCTTTATCAATAACTGTGGTGTTCTCAGCCGAGTTTTCTTTGGCTTGCTGTCTGCTTTACAAAACCGCTGCATAGTTGACAGCTTGCCCCGGTTCAAAATTCTTTGGTCAGAGAAAGCCCGGAGAATGAAACAGTATCTGGTGTTGTAAAATCTTGACCAGATTCTGAAATATTGCCTAAGCCCCTGTCAGCTCGGAGGTGATTTCTCCAGGTCATGGTTTAGAGGGAATTGATGGGACAGTCTGGGACTGCTCAGGCTGCACTATATCTTTTTCAGGAGTGCACGCAAGCACCTTTAGCACTCACTGCTCTCCAATCCTCTCTGCTCTCGACAGCACATTTACTTCCATACACAGATTACAAGCTGAACACGGGGAGACCAATCCAGAAAAACAGCCCCTCTGCCCACTGTGCTTTAATTTCTCTGTTTCTATCTGAGGGATTATCAATTACCAAATAACCCTGGGGAAAAACCCACCTGAGGCTGCAGCAGAGAATGACAATACCCAGTGCTGCATCAAATAGTTCATCCCAGGGCTCCCAGCACTTTTCCAGTGCTGTCTGGTCCATGATCCAGCTGCAGAAACTGAGACACACAGTCCTGAAAAGTCTGTCAAGACAAAGGTAAATTTGATATAAAATACAATCCCCGGTGCAGTGTCCTTCCTATCCAAAAACCCACGCAGAAGAACCAAACTCACAGCACATTCAGCAACAACTCTAAAATGCAAAAAACCATGATTCATTATAAAAACTACTTTTAATCTATCTGATTATATAGATATAAAAATATAGAGACATATAGATATATAGATATATAGATATATAGATATATAGATATATAGATATATAGATATATAGATATATAGATTTTCAGCACTTCAGATATCATTTCAAACTGAACTTCCAAATTAGAAGGCTTTGGGAAAACACGAACATTTTAAAATACTCTCATTATCAGACTGGAGTAATTCAACTGCTTCTATCAACAAGTGCTCAATATAATTTTAAGTTCTGCTTAAAATCCCAGTGAAACAAAACACAACCTTTGGTATTTTGCCAGATAAGGGGAAGATCTGAAGAGGAGTCAGAATAGATCGTCCAGCCAGCGTTTATAAATTATAAATTATAAATCATTACATTTAGTTCCATATATTTATGATACAAGCTCTGACTATTGCACTTTTGCAGGGAATGTTCCTGAAGGCAAATCACAGCAGACCTGCTTATTCCTTTGGAGAAATCGGGCTGGCCCCGATAAGGCCAATAACCCTTCCAGTTTGGTGGCAACTCCTACAGACTTAATTAGAAAGAAAAAGACCTAATTCTGCATTTTCCTTATCAACCCCAGGCTTTTTTTGTACTGAATCACTACTTTTCTTAAATTCGCAGAGTTTCACCCAGCTCTGGGCAAGCCAGGAGCGCCTGAAGGACCAATTGTGCGGATCTTGGGAGCAAGACATCACTACAGCACTGATGCTCCTGTGCTGCTTTCCCATTGCCTTGGTTGGGTTGAGCTGGGCTGGGTTGATTTGGCAGTTCAGGTTGGATAAAGATACTCCTGGTACTTGAAATCCTGGATTGGTATTAAAAAGATTTTTAGCTTTCCTTTGGGTATTGACTCAGCAAAGCCATGGCGTTGGGGTGGCCATAGGAGCGTGGCCCACACTTCCCCCCCTGTGCCTTCTCCCCGAGGAAATTCCCAAGGGGGGTGTGACACTGCTGTCAGGACAAGACATTCCCAGGGATGTGCCTCGTTTGGCTTTCCAGGCTCTGGCACCAGTGGATCAGGCACGTTGCTTTTAATATTCTTAATAGTTCTTCTTCCTTGGCCTCACTTTATTCCTCTCATTTTGAAACTCTTGACAGCCTTTCATCAAAAGTTTCTGACCAACTCAAAGAATAGCTGAAACGGGCACTAATAATTTAGTACTGTAATTTTATGGGTATTTTAAGGTTCGTGGGTATTACTATTATTTTATGGATGATTTTTACTCCTTTTCCTTGCTCTTTCTTCCTATGTTCTTGTGGAATTATAGGTGAAATGTATTTCTTGGCTGCTGTTTCATCTTTTGTTCATACAGTTAAATATTGCACTGGTTCAAGATTGCACGAGGCCCCCACATTAAAATTTTATTGTATTTTTGTATTTATTTTTGGCCCGGATCTGGGGGCCTCTCAGGTCCAGGTCTTGTGTAATTTTATTGGCTTGTGGGTGGAGGAAAGAACAAAAATGAGGTTTGTGGCCAGAATGTTATCTTTGGCCATAGGCAGCTATTTGGGGGCCTGATTCTGCTCTGATTCATAAGCAAGTAAATCTCAAGCAGCTCCAGTGAAAATGAAAAAGCTCCAGTGATGTAAACCCGATGTAAATTAGAGGAGAATTACCTCCGTGGTGGATGCTACGTAAGCGTTTTGCTATTTATGATTTAGCTGGGAGCTGTTGACTGGCCTCTCTAAAGATAAGAGCCACCTATAACTCAGTTGTGGGCATCTTTTTCCCTTTTTGACTAATGTCTGCTTGCTAAAAAAGATTAAAACTGCTTTTTTTTTATGAGCTCTGAGTAACAGATCTGAGACTACAGAGCTCATCAACCTGAGAACCGCAGCTTAATTTCGGTGACCTCTCTCTTGAGTGAGAAGCACCTCATTCTCCCCTTCATCCGTGCTTTAAAACCTGTTGAATTCAAGCATTAAAATCCATGGATTTCAGGCTTAACCTCTTTGTTTTATAAAATACTTTTCACACGGCCACCGCTCAGTGAGCGGCTGCCCATCCCAGTGTGAGTCACAGCCACCGCGTCCTTTGCTCCTTCCTGCCTGGTTTGCATCCATCACCACAGCCCCTTTCCTCCCCAAAACCTGTGTCCCCCTCTCCTCTTTGCACATTTATTCCTGTCAGGAGTTTGGCTTGGAAACGACTTCTCCTGCGAGCCAAACCTTCTTATTCTACACTTTAAAATCCTTATGAAATTTGGCTTGCCTTCCAAAGCTAAGCCTCAGCTCCCTTGTTACTCTCCTAAATATAAAACATTTTTATTGCATTAAGCCATGTTGAAAAGAAAAAGGCAGAAAAGGGAAAGGGAAGAAAGCAAATCCCTGCACCCAATATGAAGGAAGAGGTCGGTATTACACAGGAATGGATCGGGTCTTTGTTTTGTCGTGGTATCATCTCCCTCACACGCACTTTCCTCTTGCTCTCGCTATTCCTCCTTGAGCATCTCACCCTCTGAAAAAAACAGCTAAATTCATCACTGAAGGAGTTGTTTCCAGGCTGATGTGCAGAGTCTGGGAAAAGGGAAAACCCAGCCCACTATTGATTCAGCTACATCCCTTCCTAAAGAAAAAACTGATTTCTAAGGAGCTCATTTAACACCTTCCACTTACATCAAACTTAATTTTCCTGTATAGCTGACACAACTTTGAAATGAGTTATTTATAATTTTCAGTCATTATTTCAAGTGTCATTTTAATAATTTCAACAAAGAAGTTTCTTAATATTCCCAATAATGGCTCCTGTCACTTTAAATATTAAAATTTGCATTAGGGATTCCCTTGGCTACATCTGAATTATTTGCATTATAGATTGTGTGCATGTCTCAGTCTACATATATGTGTGTGTGAATGTATATATATATATATATATATTTAAATTTCTATACAGATATGAGTGTATTTTTTTTTTAGGAAAATTGAGGCAGTTTTAAATTATCCCATCTGCTTTGAAAGCACTATGACAAATGCCAAAGTGATTAGTGATAAATAAGTTCCTAACACTCCAAAATTAAAAGCTCCTAATTTTCAACTTTAAATAAATCCTTATTGTATAGCAGAAATAATTCCTCACAAAGTGTTTCCAACATCCAGAGAATGCTTTTAGGACATCCAGCATTAACATAATTTTTTCGACTGCGGTTCTCACAGGACATCTGATGAAGTCTCTACCCTTAATTTTAATTGCGTAGGCTGCATTCTTAATTAAAAACTGTACAAATGGATTTTATGCCATGCCAAAAGAAATCTGAGTTCATTAGTTATAAAACCCTTTAAAAATTGATGTAAATATGTGAATTCTTTAAAAGTTTGAACTCGGCATCCTCATTTATGTTGAGTAGCCTTTTATCTAGAGAATAATGAAGTCAATGCAAATTAAGATAGTCTAAGTTTTACTTTTCCCTTTTCCTTCTCTTTTTTTCCCCTCTTTTTTTGGCGAATGAGGGTGATGGGAGTCAAAGGAGTGTGGGGGTTATGTCTTTATGTCATGATGTTTTTCCTTGAAGAATCAAATTCATTTAAATCTAAACTGTGAAGAAAATTAGAGTGGGAAATGCACTGACCCTTTTGTACTGGGTTATATAAATATAAGTTCATATATCTTTTATTAATTCTTCATATTAAAACAAAATCACATCATCTCGAGCCAATAAACCTAATGGAAATCTGTCAGACTGAAACTTTGGAGGAGAACTCTGGACATCGCATAAAGAAATATGTGCGCCTTATTGATTTTTGTTTTAAAATCAGAGAGTTGTTAATTAAAATGCTTTTCCATAACTTGTCAAGCTTTCAAATAACAAATGGGCAACTCTGAGAGGTTTGTTTAACCTGATAGATTGCTGACCCTTCATTCTGCTGGCTGCTCATCTGGCTGCACGGACCTTCCCTCTCTCTTCCCTCTCCGGCAGCCGGGAAGGATCACTGCACCTTTTCGGCTGGTGCCACCAACCTGATCCCACCTGTGCTTCCTCAAAAAACTACCTCTGGTCTTAAAATCCACGGGAACGAAGGGCTGGGGCAGAACTCAGCTTTTCCTGTGCTGGGAATGGATCTGTAGGATTCCACTCCGTTTCCCAGCCTGTGAGTTTGCTGGTGGGAAGAGCCATCCAGGAGGTGTCTCTCAAGCGTGGGTTGGTTGTGCAAAGGAAAGGTAGAAGTGAAATGGAAATGATGGTAATGCCACTTAGCGTTTAAACTCAGGGTATTTACTGTTACCCAAGCAAAAATGCAAATTAAACACTAAATAAACAACCTGGACAAGGAACCCCTGTGTTTCCTTCCATCCTCTTCCATGGTTTGCGCTTTTGAGCATCTCTCTCCCAGCCGAGCGTGGCAGCAGCGATGTTGAAACACCACATGAAAAGCTGGGGAAGTGCTTGTGATGTTTCCAACATGAGCTGGAGCAGGAAGCACCAGAAGTCTCACAGGAGAGATGTTCTCATGACTTTCCAACACAGTTTGGCACGAGGAAGAAGTCAGACAGACGAGGCACAAACCTCAGATTTCCTCTTTGTTTTGTTTTTTAAGGAGCAGAGTTCAGGCAACAAAACCACTCTACCTTCTGAGATTTGCCATGACTGCATCCTAAAGATCATGAAAAAATATTAAAAATATTCCAATGTAATTGAATATTTTGTAGTAGAAACACTCCAGGTTGGACACAACATTGGATATCCTCCAGCTTTAACAATCCCATAATATCCCACCCTCTAGAAAATTAAAATAGAACCCTCAGAAAGCGGAGATCCACACACTAGACCAGGCTGCTTAATTCCTCATCCCTGGAACGTTCAAGGCCAGGCTGGATGGGGCTTGGAGAACCCTGGTCTAATACCCATGGAACTGCCTGATCTTTATGGGCGCAAATAATTCCATGAGTCCATGAGGGAGACAGGTAAACTGTGATTTTTGGGTGATTTAAACTAAAATTTAATGGCACTCTGCCACTCACCAGCTCCTCTCCCACAGCACCAGGAACATCCCACGCCCTCTGGTCAGCAGCTCACCATGTCCAGCCTTGGAAAATGCTGGGTTCCATATCTCGTATTCCACACCTTTTAACTTTTTGTTATGCTTTGGTGATCATATAAAATATGACAATCAGACAAATATTTATATTTGGTGTTTGATTAACTTTTTTTTTTCAGTTTAGCCAGAGAAATGTGAGACATAAACCACATCCCTGTCAAAGTCCAGGAAGATGATGCACCCAGAGCACACTTCACCCTGAATATAGCTCATCTAACTTGAATTAAATACCAGGAAAGCAGAGATGTTGCACTGTCCCAGAAGAAGAAAATCCACTTTCCTGACACTCCAATCTCTGCTTTCAAAGAATGGCAAAATGATTCATGTGCAAAATGCAGATGGATTCATAAACTCAATTCATGCACCTATTTCACAGCAGCCAGCCCTGCTCCTCCTGCAGCAACTGCTCTGTGAATGAAGCCACGAAATGTTTGCTAAGCAGATCTTTGGCCTCATGTTTTTAGTAACCTTCCAGATTCCATGCCAGCTCCATGGTCTACCCAGAACTAAAGGAAAACATTTGGTCTGCAGAAAAATTTACAGAAATGGACACGAACAATCCTGTATAATTGATAGTTTTATGAGACTGAACTCTGTAAATTTTTTTAATCTTATCCCTCTAGATCCAGTTTATGTGCACATTTGAACAATGACTTCATATCCTTTCCAAACAGAGATTCTGGGATTCAGTCTCGTCATTTGGCCAACACAAATCCCCAAGTGCCAAGAATTTTGAGTTTTGTTTTGCTTCATATTTGTCTTTCCCTTGTTCTTTTACAGGATTCCTCATCAAACCAGTCAGTCAGTGGAATGATTCCAGTTTGCACCAGAAGGAGATGTGCAAATCCCTAAATCACTTTGGAAAATTGAGCATTTTTTGTTGTCTCTGACTTTCATGGTACAGGTTCCAACTGCAAAACTTAAATCTTTATCTTCATTAAAGAAAACAGTTTACAGAGAAGTTCAAAGGCTGAACAGTTTGCTTTGTGGGCCATCTTCACCAGCAAACCAGGAGGAAGGCTGCAGGAATATTCAGACACCTTTCCATTCATTATCTTTAAATTCATGCCCTGCTCTGTCAGAATCCCATGACTTCCAGAGCCATGTAGGAAGGATATGATATTTATCACACTTAGTAGCTAAATATTTTTCACCAGGTGATTCTCTTTGGTTTTGTTGTTAACTGCAGCCACAAAAAACCTTGTTCTTTTTTTTTTCAAGGGGCTACTTTTCCAGCTGAACCAGATCCCTGAAGCTGTGTGCTGACTCTGAGCACATTATGTTGTGTTATGTGAAATACAGTCCACTAAAGCCAAAATCTCCTTTAGTTTAACATTTTTTTTTCCCTGTTTGTGGACATATAACTGCAATGTCTCATTGTGGAGCTTATGGATGAACTTTTAGAAATTTCTATAACATTTTGGCCACTAAATGGAAAAAAAATCCTCTTCCTTCCAGCATGTTGTTGGGTCAGGAACTTGAATTGTTTAAGATGGTGTGTTTTGCAAAGAGGTGGGAGCCCAGGTCTCTATTTGGGGTTAAAGATCCTTTGAAACTCACATGAGAATTGGTATTTTGGTGCTGATTTTGTGATGAAGACCTGTGTGTTCCTCTGTCTGTGGAGAGCCAAAGGAAGGCAGAGGTGGTGGGGATACACAGGGTCCAAGGGCAATAGGACAGTCTGAGATAATTAGGAAGGGGATATGACTGATACAACACACCTGTGAGGTAAAAACATCTTGGACAGCATTCAGTTTGGCTCATAGGAACATTCTGGTCATTCATCCTGATGTCTTCAAGCTCAAAATCTTCGTTTTTCCTTCCCAAAACCATTCCAGGCCCAATAGGGACCAGTAGTCCTTCAACTTTTCCTTTTAAACTGCTGGGTAGTGTTTTGATTTGCTCCTACACGTTCATCTTTCTCATATTAATATTTTTTTTCCCTACATCCATAGCCGAAAGGAAGGCAGAGGACCCAAACCAGGAGGTGTGGTGGCACCAGGAGTTGAGTGAGCTGGACCAGAGGTTTGCTCAGAAGGATTCTTGTCACCTGAGCAGAGACTGGACAAAACAGGGAGGATTTTTGGGGTGGGAAGGACCACGCACTCAGTGGGCACCAGGATTTTGGGTCACATTCCTGCTGCGCATTCCATGCTGGCCACTGCAGATCCCTTTGGTGGTCACAGCTTTGGGTGAACATGACCAACCCCAGCAAGAACAGAACCAACAACCCCAAGGTGAACAACTTTGCAGCCTCTGAACATTTTCTCAGACTGCCTGGGTTGATATTTTAGTTCCCAGACCCCCACCCTCCTCCTGGTTATAAATAGATCTCTGCTTTTAAGATTTTGCTTATTGTGCACAACGTATCTCGTCTGGAATACAATTTATATTTTATCACAACAAGCAGCTACCCCATTAAACTAACATGTATTTTTCCTGAGGTAATTAACATAAATGCCAAATTCGACAGGAGATACTTGGTGCAGTTACAGGACATATCTTAATGTAATTAACTGTATTGGGTTCCAGAAATCATAAATATAGAATTTCAGTACTTATCCATCTGTAAACTGTTTCAAAAAAACGTGTTTGTTATTTTTCCCACTATTACTTGAACCAAAAAATTACAATATATGCACAATTATTTTTTAACGTGGGTTGAAATTCCAGTTTTGGCTGCAAGCACTTAAAAATATTAATTGACCAATGAACCCACAAGTTGTTTGCCCCAAAATCAACCGTAAAAAAAAAAAAACCTTATTACCAAACAAACAAAATTCCCATTCTCTTATGTAGCTTCTTTCTTTCATGGCTCAAATTGGCACAAGAACCAGGCAGCTCAAGAGAGTCAGGAGAGCTTGGCCACGAGAGGATTTTAATTTATTGACGGCGCTTGCCCTACTGTACAGTCAGCGCTGCTATTTGAGCGTAATGGATGGAGCAGATGTTTGACACCGCAGCACCTCTTCATAACTTCACTCTTCAAAAACAGTTTTACAAGTGCTCGCTCGCGTTGGTTCCCATTCAGCACAGGAAACTGAGGTCATGCTGAAACATGAGGCCCGGGCAGGAGCTTGAACTCATGTGCACTGCAGCTGCGTCAGCCGTCCGCGGGGCTGCCGTCCTCCCCGGCGCGGGGACAAAGGAACCGGAGTGTTGACACCCTCGTTGTGGCATCTGCACTGGGGAAAATGTGGCTAAACATCAAGGTTTCCTGATGGCTGATTGTGTTCATCAGCAGTGCGGCTATTTTTAATAATTTCTTCGGGTTTCAGTATCAACACTGAAAAGTTTTCTGGACCGTGTTTTTCTTAGTATTGCTTAGAAGCAATAATTCAAAAAGCAGTGGACATTTCTGATATTCTGAGCTTTATTTCTTTTTCTAGATGATTATTTTAACACATGCTCATCTCTGAATCTGTCAAAAAATCTTTCCAGGCGTACAGTGTAGGTAATTCTGTGGCTCGTTTTAATAAAGATAACATAAGGTTTGTGCAGTTGGAGGTACTGATTACCTTCTGCTGCTTTCCCTGGTAAAACAATTAAGGCATTTAGGTAGTGAGACTTGGTACCCAATTTGGAAAACCATAGCAGGGCACCAGCCTGATGTGGTTGGAAATCCCTTATCAGAAGTTGTTCTCCTACTGTAACTTCATCTCCTTCCCAGTTCAAGCGCCCTGACAGCCTCGGGGATTTCTCCAGCACTTTCATGAAAACTAATACCTGCCTGCAGCAAGCTGCTGCTCATCTCCCAGCGCCAGCACGTGAGCCTTGAACTTTCTGCATCTTTGCTCTCTGGCTTCCACGTACCTTCAAATATAATCGCATTTCTGAACTTGCTCTTAATTAAAGTCAGCCCTTTAGTGACTCTGTGGCCCACTCTGGAAGGAAATCAGGCTGTTCAGTGGTAGCTACAGAGCACAAAATCATGGTTTGAGGTGCTGAAATTGTGTCAGCAGGGCTAACAGTGAAGGTGTCTGCAGTTAACTGAAAATTGAAACTCCAAAACACAGTTTGGTCACAGATGTTCCTGCAAGGCTGGACTGGATGATCACCATCTCCCCACCCCTCAAAGTGTTCCAATGGTAGGAGTTGGGTTTGTCCTGGTAAAATCATGTATTTGTTATGCTGCTTTTCCAAAGCATCTGTAGGAAGTTCCCCCAAAAAAGAATCTCCATTTTCCAGCTCCAGATGCTCTCACAGGCTCTATGAAATAGAAGTCCACCAATTCCTTCAGGAGGCTGTATAATCTTCTGTCCATTACAGCAGAAAGTAGCCTTTCACATGGAACTCCCTTAAACTCCTAGAAATGCATATTTTTGTCTTTGCCCACCTATTTCCATGGCGATAACATGCACTATCAAGATGAAAATGTCTTTTAGAGCAAGACAACATGAATATTTGTGGAATAACACCTTTGTTCCTGCCCAGCCACAGGAGCCTGGGGTTGGCAATTCCCACTGTGTTTGTTCCTGCTGCACCCGGAGCCATCAGCACCAGGACAGGGCCAAGGAACCCAGGCCAGCCCTGGCTCCCCTCAGAATCATGGAATCACAGAGTCATGGAGCAGCCTGGCTTGGAAGGGACCTTAAAGCCCATCCAGTGCCACCCCTGCCATGGCAGGGACACCTCCCACTGTCCCAGGCTGCTCCAAGCCCCAATGTCCAGCCTGGCCTGGGACACTGCCAGGGATCCAGGGGCAGCCACAGCTGCTCTGGGCACCTGTGCCAGGGCCTCAAACCCTCACAGGGAACAATTCCTTCTCAATATCCCATCTAAACCAACTTTCTGTCAGTAGGAAGGAATTCCCCCTTGTCCTGTCACTCCAGCTCTTGTAAACACTCCCTCTGCACATTTCTTGTGGGCTCCTTCAGGTTCTGCAGGGCTCAGTTAGGTCACCCTGAAATTTCTCTTCTCCAGGCTGAACAATCCCAATTTTCCCAGCCTTTCCTGGCAGGAGAGGTCAGAGAAGACCTCCAAGATCATCAAGTCTTCAACCAAATCCCACCGTGCCCACTAAAGCATACAGTGAAGTTCTGCTACTCAGCAGTGCTGCAGTTTGACCCTGATCTTGAGGGAGGGACAGCCACCCACGGGCAGAGCTTGTGCTCAGAGCTCTTTGCATTCATCTTCATGCAAAAAGCACAGGACAAACCACAGAAAGCTTCCTCTGCCAGCTCAACCTGATCTCAGGGATGTCCCTGCTCACTGCAGGGACAAGATCTGCTTCCAAGGTCCCTTCCAACCCAAACCATTCCGTGCCCAGCTGGAGCATCCTGTGCCATGCCTGTTGAACACAGTGCCTGGGAGAGTCCTGCCTTCCGAGCAGCACACAGAAATGTCTTTGCTGTGTTTTCAGGGTGCTTCTCAGGGCGTTTTTCTCTCCCCACCGTGCCCCAGCAGAGCCACTCTGAACCCAGCCCTGTGGCAAGAGCAATCCTTCCATCCATCCACTCTGTGCAAGAGGGGAAAGTCCCCCGTGCAGTTTTGGGCTTTGTTTTCTCAACCTTTAGCAGCTGTTTGTTTGCTCTGGGTCTAACCAGAGGCCCTGGCTCCAGGACGAGTTGTGTGATGAAGGACAACCAGATCACTTTTCCTCTTGCTCTCGCTTGTCCCCTTCAAGTGAGACCCCGACCTGTCACTGGCGTGGAGAAAACGCCAAGCTGGAATTTTCTCCATGCCTGGGGGTTTTCCACAGGGCTTGTGCCGATGTGCAGCCATGGTGGTGTTGGTTTGAAACCTACGGAGAGTTTAACAACATCCGAAGCACAAATCCTACAAACCCTCACACTGCACATTCAGTGGCTTTGTTTCTCTGGAGCTGGAAAATGTGTGATAGGAAAAGTTTCCCAATTAAAGACAAGCCTGCATAGTTTGGTTTGTTGATGGTCTTGCAAAAGCAAACAAAATAACTCCTAACCAAGGTTTGCTAGAAGCTCATAGTTTTTTTCCTATGGGAAAATAAGGCTGTTTCATGAAACTGTGGGGAAAATTTGAGCTGACAGCCCAAGATTAAATTCACTTTTCTAACTCGGAGATGGCGACAAGTTTAACTATTCTGGCTTGGCTCAGAGCACTTGGGCTGTGGCTGTGTGTGCAGAGGATGTGAGTGTGGTGTGATGCCGGGTCAGGGCTCCAGGGGTGACCGCAGGGTCCCTTTTTCCCAGGCACAGGAAGAGGGAGCATCATTGCAGGCAGAAATCCCCCAGAAAGACAGAATTTTATCATGTTTCAGGAAAAAAACCCATGGAGTGGCTGATTAGTGGCCAGCCAAGTGACCACAGCAAGCAGAAGATGTCCTTTCCCTGAGTTTTTAAAGCACATTTTGAAATACTCACCAACAACCATTTCTAAAAGAAAATTGAGATAACACTTTCTGCCCTCAACATTTCTGCTGGGGGAGAGGTCCTGTGGAAATTGTTGCTATAGAGTTTGGAGATGGTGGAACCAGAGCGTGAGACAACTCTTGGACACACCAGGCTGTCAAAGTCCTCACCCCTCTCCCTCCCTGGGCTGAAATAAGGACAGTTACATGCTTTTTATCCATTTCTCTTAGAAGTTCTGAGGTTTAGTCATGCCTTCAGACCCTGAACTCTTGCTCCTAGCACTACTTCTGATATTCCACCTTGGTTTGTCCCAGGCCAGATGTGAAACAAGATTTCTGTGCTCATTGGAAAAGTTCTGAGGTTTACAAGGAGCAAAGAGAGCAATGTCAGGCTCTGGGTAGAGACCACGAGTGTGAAATCGAATTCTGCTAATAAATTGCTGCCTCTGCCTTAACATTGCAAGCCATGCTCTGGAGTTTATTTGAACACATAAAATATGCTAAAAGTTTAGCAGCACCACTGTGTAAAGAAGAGTTGGATGAAGTATATATTTTTAAATACAGCAAGTAATAAAATGTTGCGTAAATTCCCAGGAATATCATTTTGGGGCAAGCACAATAGAATGCTTAATGTGTATATTCCCAGGTCTGCTGTTTTTATTCCTCTTTTTTCTTTCTCCTGATTTAATCTCCTCACCCAGCTGATGGCTGGCATTATGGGAGCTGTGAGGAAGGGGTACATCCACAGACATTTCCAATATCGCAGCTATGGGACAAGGGATGTGAGGTGCTTGCAAGCTGCTGCTGCATCTCCTCTCCACTGCTGCAGCTGCATCCAGCTGTGAAAGACAGCTCAGAGCTGCTGTGCACAGGCTGGGATTGTTGTTTGCAAAAGGACCTCAGAAGATAAAGGAAAATATAAAACAAACTGGAAAAAAAAAAAAAAAGGCTAAGATTCCTTCTCAAATTAATTTCCTCCAAATTTATTTCCTTTTCATTTAATTTGGTTGAGAAACGTCCCCGTGGGCTTCATCAGAAAATCAATCTCTCTGTTTTAAGTTCTAAATGGAGTTTTAAGTAGCTCGTCCCGACACTCCAAACTCCATGAGACATGCAAATTCTCATCTAGGCAGTTCAGATGTTGTTCAGAGCCACTCCTGCAGGTCCGAGAGAAAAGCTGGAGGCAGAATTGCCTCTTTCCAAACCAACCTTTTGGGTCTGAGTCCGGTGATGCTGCCTGTTCCTTTCACAAACCTTCCTCTGGTTGGGTTTCTTTATGAATAAAAAAATAGATTTAGGATCCAGCCCTTCAATGAGTGTCTTCATACTTCAAGAGGGTTTTGTCCCCTGGCTGCAAATCAGATTTTGCCCTTTTGCAGCACAGTGATGGCCCAGGTCACCCAGAGGTCTCTTGTGCCTATTGGTTCTGCTGCTGCTTTCCAAATAACTATTTAGAAGTCATTTTAAAATTAAAAAAAAGTTAGTTTAAGATTAAAAGCTGCTCTATGGTACCTCTGAAATGGTGTTCCCTACCTGTTCCCACTTCCTAATGTAATCCCAGTCCTTCCAGGACTGCCCTTTCTGGCAGTGGGAATCTATATTCTGCAGACTCCCAGTAGGATAAATATACACTTAATAATCCAAATAAAAGAAGGGAAATTTAGGATAGATTTATGGAAGGAATTGTTCCCTGTGAGGGTGGGCAGGCCCTGGCACAGGTGCCCAGAGCAGCTGTGGCTGCCCCTGGATCCCTGGCAGTGTCCCAGGCCAGGCTGGACACTGGGGTTGGAGCAGCCTGGGACAGTGGGAGGTGTCCCTGCCATGGCAGGGGTGGCACTGATGGGATTTAGGGTCCCTTCCAGCCCAAACTATTCCATTATTCCACATAAATCCCAGGAGACATATTAAGAAAAGAAAAATACCCTAAAAAGCCTCTGACATTCAAATTGTTATATTTTATTTCTGTCTGCGATTTCTAGAATATAAATTTTTAATTTTATGATGTTTTAGGAATTGTAGCTCAGAGACACCTGTTACTTTATTACGTAACATCAAATAAATATAATAATCACTGGTCTAATTTAGCTATTTTTACCTGCATATATGTAATTTAATAAATACTAATCAGTGGGTACTATTGAGCAATACATCTATATTGTATTTGCCTTGTCAGCTAATGGAGTGCAGTACTAAAAATATGAGAGATGTTAAAATAGCAACTCTTTGGCACTGAGCAAAAAGTCTTTGGCATACTGAGAACAACTTTTGGTACAGTTTGCTGCATTTGCCCTCACGGTAGAATTTTTTTGGCAGGTTTTACCTGTTCATCTCCCGTGAAATTCCATGGGCTGGAAGAGTGCCCTCCTAAAGAGAGAAATCTCAGCATCTCTAATGAGGGGCCAATTCCCAGCCCCGCAGCATCTTCAAATGGTATTTGGCAGAGGTCTGCCTGTCTGGGATTTGGATGGATGGAGTTTTTCCTCCATGCAGCACAGCACTGGCAATGTGCAAGGCTGCAATTCCCTTTCATCCATTTTCCTTTTCCGAGCGCAGAGAATTTGGGCCTCCCCACGATGGGCTCCTGCCCATGAGCAAAAAGCCTGGAGGTAACAGAGCCTTTCCGCCTCCCCCAGCCACCTTCCACACGCCTGCAGATATCAAAGAGAGTCAACAAATCATCACTCAAAGCTCAGAGAGGGGCAGATTAAAGGTAATCTGGTAATGAGGACCCACCAGATGATAATTAATAAGCAGAGTTTTCTCTATCTGATTTACCTGTCACGTACAGAGAAATTTCCCAGGGCAGGAAGGGCTGTTCCACGTGAAGGTGAAGTGTTGTTCTTTTTAAGAGTCACCAGTTCAACCTGATGGGGTCTGGAGTCCTCTGTGTGTGCGGGGCAGGTGTTCAGGATGGGCTTTCAGCTCTTCTTCTCCGTGGAACTCTACATTTTTCCTGGAAAACCAAGCCAGGGGGTTTAACCCCCAGCTAACATCACACCAAGGAAATATGTGGAGTTAGACCTCAAAGAACACGGAAATCTGTGTTCTCTATAACTCAGGAATAGATTATAGGAGGTTTTTTTTTTTTTTAAAGGAAAAGAACAGGAAACAACTCAATTTAATAGATTTCTGTATATGAAAAAACCCCATTGGGTTAAAATCTGGTGTTATTCATTTTGCACACAGAAATACAGATTTTTCTCTATGCATTCAACAGGATCCACACAAGTTGAAGATAATTTGGGAAGACTCTTTTTAGGAGCTACACAGACTGAATTTCAGTTCTAAATCTTGTGAGACCCTTCCCTGAGTTCCCTATGAAAAAGCTTGCTATAAATACATCGAAATAAAATCATTAAAATGTTAATATAACCTATAAAATCAAACAAAAGACCTGCTGGAGACTGGGTCAAACCTAAATCGTATAAAAAACCCTTTCTTAAAACAAAGTCCTGGAGATTTGAATAATTTTCCTTTTAAAATGTCAGTGCAATCTTTAGGTTTGGTTCAGTTAAATCTAGAGCAATTCTCCATAATGGAAGGAAAGAATGAATATAAACACGTTCCAGTAGGACTTTGGGATTCCTGACTCCTGTCTCTTTAGGGACACTATTTTTTCTTATGGCACAGATCTGTGCTGTTAAAGACCTTGCTACGAAATAATGAGAAGTTGAGAAGGAGAACAAGCATGAGTACCTTGGAAAATTCACTTAATTAAAGAGACCCAAAATGATGTGTCCTTCTATTAATGCTACCTGAAGTAGCCAAAGAGATTATCCACGTGAAAAAGGAAAAGAAATACAACAGAGTCCTTGCCATAGGTGAGAGCTGAGCTTTTCCTCTCACACCACTCATTTTTTGTAAGAAGTTATATTTTTCAAGGATTTCTGCTGCCGAGGGTGCTGGGAGCTCCTGTGTTCAGACAATGCTGCACCACAGCACTGTGTGCTTTTAACTCCAATCCATACAATGTGTATTGGATGCGGAGATTAATTTATTTAAAATATGGGAAGGCTCCTTCTGATAACATGTGTTTCCCATGCCACATAATCCAGTGGAATTAATTAAGTAAATAATTCCCTGGGATTGGGACCCCTTCCCCTGCAGAGGATCCTGACCATGGGAAGGACTTCTTTTCCACCCTCACCAGGGTTGGGGTGGCGTCTGCAGCTTGGGGGCAACAAAAAGCTGAGGATTGGCTTAAGAGTGACTCTGAAGACCCACGATGAACAATGGCTCTGACAGAAGTGAGGAGAGCCTTGGAAGTGCCCAAGGGCAGGCTGGACATTGGGGCTTGGAGCAGCCTGGGACAGTGGGAGGTGTCCCTGCCATGGCAGGGGTGGCACTGGATGGGCTTTGGGGTCCCTTCCAACCCAAACCATTCCGTGATTCTGTGCAGACCCAGCCTCCTGCAAAGCATCATCTGGAAGGACCCAACCAATGGTCCAAATGCAAATATTCCTGTTTATTTTCTGTGGCTTTATTCCACGGTGGGTTCCATTGCTGTGGCAGGTTTCATGTGTATCTGAAAAAACTCAGGTCCTCTCCTTACACTGTATTTTGTTTGGATATGACCCATTCTCCAATTTTTATGATAAAATGAGAACATAATTCACATATTAGCATTTCAAAACCTGTACAGCTGCAGAATGAGTAAACAGTGGACTGAGTAATCATTATTAATCTGCACTGGAGAAAGAGTGAGAGAGAGGGGAAAAAAAGCACATGATTTTGTGGTGTGCTAAACCAGAAAAATATGGTTTGCACTTCTTGAAACATCTCAAATTCCTTTTTTATCTGTGTTTTAGAGGTGACAGAGAAAAATCTATCTTTTAGCTGAACTAATCTCCAATGAATTAATATCCTTTTTCATATAAAAGTGTTTGGGGAAACTCGAAATTGTGGCATAACCTATTGATTACATTACTTGAATTAAGTTTTCGAAATCCTACAGCTGTTTGCTGTCAAGATTTAAACCTACTGTCTATTTTCAGCTGTGCACTTAATACACATTTCACCTGGTGACTCAATAACATTTTAATATAAAAGTACATGATCAGGGAACATATGTTCAGTGTTCGTACGAGGCTTAATAGCGACAGAAGGGGTAACAATTAACAGTTCTGTTTTTTCTGGGTACACAGGGTCCGAGTTTAAAGTTTTTCCTGGGCTGCTTCCAAAAAATCTTTGTTCCTAGTGCCTTGACCTTTGAGGAGTTTGGAATCAATGAGCCACGTTGCCTTCCATAAGGGTGTCAAGTGCAGAATAAAAAACTGCGTCACATCATTTTTCACCGCGGCCAGATGAGGTCTGAGTGAAGGAACAAGGAACAGGAAAGCCAGAACATCTGAAAAATTGACTCTGCAAGCTGGAATGTGATTCTGCAATAAGGGGCAACTCTCCTTTGCCTTTTTTTTTTTTTTCCCCTCTCTTTCTTGCTGGAGTAGGCAGGTTGTAGACAGATCTGGGTCTCAGGCTCCCACCCCTGGGGCCCCCGTGTCAAGGCGCGGTGATAGAGCGCCGTTCATTTCTGCAACATCTGTAACGCATCGAGCGATGTATTAATAGCTCAATATGCCAATCTGCCACTGTGCATTTTGACCTAGCGAGGACCAGGAGCATGGAAGGTCTGTAAGGCAGATGTGGGAACGGCAGCAAGGGCTAAAATTAAAGGCAGACCCCGAGTTTTGCACGGAATTGCGGAGCAGTAGTTCTGGAAGAGGCTAATGCTTCCAGCTCAGTTAGGAGGTTAATAGAGCTAATCTTCTGTATCACTATTATTTATAACATGTTGTTGGACTTAATGTTTATGAAGCTCAAGCTGTATAGTGCACATCCAATTATGTTTTCTTACAGCCATGGAGGGTTTTATGAAAAGGAATATTGAGTGAATGCTTTATTGCTGAAAATATTGTATTGGTTAGAAGGGAAGTTAATCCAATAGGAGGTAAAAACAGTAACAAAGGCTACAGCAAATACGAGATGCTTTAAATTCATTGCATGACATTCTCACCCTAATTATTAGCCCACACTGGGAATAAAAACAGCACCCTCATCTTCAGGTTATTATTTTTTTTTCCCCTTTCCTCATTTTTATTGCACATTTACATAAGACTTGTATGCCTTGTACTTCTTCCAGGCTGGCTTATAAGGTTTCTTTTAACCCTTTACTTCTCTTTTCCGCAGCCTTGCAGGAAGACTCATTTACACCCAGGGAGGCAGTGGAAGGCAGGTGACAACAGAGGAGGTGGCTGGGGCAGAGGAGGCCAAGCCACGATGGGCACAGAGGTGGCAGCAGCTTGAACGAAAGCCCAGCAGTGCTCATCCAGACTCAGCTCCCAGAGCCCTTTGGGTCTGGAAAGCTAGAACAGAAAATCTTGAGGAAAGAGAATTTTAAGATATCCAGTATTTCCTGCTTCTGATTGCAGGGGAAATATTGCAAGGGCAAATCTTTCTCATGGTGGGGAGGACCAGCCCGTAGCTGGCAGCAGAAATGTCCAGTGGATGGTTGAGTAAGGTAAAAAAAAAAAAAAAACACTTTGAAAAATGCCCTGTCCCTCATGAAAGACCATTGTTATTGCAGTTAGGGAGAGCAGAAAGAATGAAGTGGGGGTTTGTGGTTTGTACTTTATCCTTAAAATACGGAGAGTTAAAGAAAGTCTCACTGAAGGAAAAAGAGGGAAGGAAGGAAGATTAGCCAGTTAATAAAGGAGATTTATGTTAGTGACGGTGGGTAGGCAAATTGCACTGCTAAATGGGGTATGGACTTCTTTTATGTGGACAAGAGAATTTATCAATTTTCTTTAACTCAAACTGCACCGTAACCGTGTCATCGGGGCCTTGGCTGGAGGAGACACCCAACTCATGGAGAAAGGTCTGGAGACACCCAGCCTGGCTGGCAGAAATCCGGGAATGCTGCCGTCTCCTGCATATGTTTCCAACAAACATTTTTGCTGTGCTGCAGTTTTGACCAAGGCTTGGGATTTTTTTAATCTGCACCAAGTCAAGGTGCACTTGGGCTCCTCCAGAAATTCCTCTTTTTCAATGAGCAGCTTAGGAGGATTTTGAGGGCTGAGCAAGGCCAGCTGAGATGGGATCTCAGGAGCCTGAGATCTTGGATGATGATGAAAGTTCTCATTTTTGTCATCACTGTGAACAGGCTGGGCAGAAAGATGCAAATACACGAAGCATGGGCAGATAGTTGGTGTCTGACCCATGTCCAGCTGGCTTCCAGGAGCATTTCTTCCCAGCATCTGTGGGAAAGCATCTGTGTAGCCAGTGGCTGATGAATTCCCTTGGAAGCGTTTCTGATTTGAGCTCGTGTTATGTGTGTTCCTCGTTAAAAGTGAATTTCTGAAAACACATGGGCCATCCCAAAGTTCTGTTTGCCGTTATTGGATTCAGTGTTTCCAGCAGGAATTTAGCTCCTCGTGTTACAGATGATGAGACCTGATGAGCTGCTACGAACGTGTTATCTGCGTGGAGCTGAGACGGCTCCTGCTCCAGAGCAGCATTTCCTGGAGCAAATCCAATGTAGGACAGGAGCTGCAAGAGGAGGCTTTTCCTCCCCAGGCCACATCACTGCGGCTTCACATCTCTCCTAGACCCAGCGCAGGTGTAGCTACAGGACCAGGGTCTCAACGAAAAATCAGAGTAGAATTGTCCGCAGACAGAAATAAATAATCCTCTCTGGCTGGTATTTCATTTATCATTTATGCACTTGAATTTATACTCACCTAAATCCTATACATATGTCCTTAAATGCCTGCAGAAATCTCAGATTTCTCCTCTTCCATTACGGATACCATCTCAAACCTGCTTTCTATTAAAAACAACCAAAAAAAGCGCTCAGAAAAAGTGCATTCTTTCTCCATCCCTGAGCCATTTGGCTTTTCAGAAAATCATTAGAGAAGTGTGCGTTTTTCAAAGCCAAAAATATTTCCCCCTCAAAATCCCACCCCCTTCTCCAGTGGCTCCTGAGAAAGCAGCAGAGGCAAATACCATGGCAAGAGGAAAGTGTGGATGAGGAGCCAGAAGAGCCTCAGATGTCAGCAAAAGGTGGAGATGGGACCAGAAGAACCAGGGAAAGGAATCTGGGATGGCCATCGGTTAAAAATGTCATTATCTTGTGGAATCCTGTAAATGGACAGAAGTTCATTAGGGATCACCAGCAGGAAGTATGAATATTATGCTTAATTTTGAGGGAAAAGTCCGTGTCTATTTGTCAGATAAAGCAGGGGTTAGGATTCAAAAGGTAGGAAGTTGGCTGACTCAGTTTCTGGCTGGATTTTGGGATATTTAATTAACTTCACTGCATGATTTTCTTTACCCTTGAATGGCAAAATGTGTGTTTACATTGTTCTGACGTGAAAATATTGACTTTGAGGTTGATGTATTCAAAATCACAGAATCACAGAATGAACTAGGGTGGAAAATACCCTTGACCAAAGCTGAAATGAAAATTATGGGTTGGGTGTGGAACAAAAAGGTGGATTTGGTAATTTGTCTTCTTGGACTTAGAGAGGTGAAGTTGAATGAGAATCAGCTCAAATTGAGTCATAATTTCCCTGGCAGTGTCCAAGGCCAGGCTGGATGGGGCTTGGAGCAGCCTGGGACAGTGGGAGGTGTCCCTGCCCATGGCAGAGGGTGGAACTGGATGGGCTTTAAAGTCCCTTCCAACCCAAAATAGAATTTTAATGTGGCATTTGTATGACTTTTAAAAGTTTATTTATAGATAAATACACAAGACAGGGAGGAAAGGATTAGAAAAGGATGTTGGGGAAAATAAAAAGGCTCGGAGACATATTCCCGTTGTTATATTCACACATGTTGGAAATCAAAGGAAGAAACTCCTGTTTGGATCACCCAGCTCTTGCTTTGGGCATTTTATCCAACCTGGCAGAGTTTGGGTCTGTTGATAAGAATAGATAATGCTTTGTAAAAGAAGCAGTTAAAGATCTGGTTGCATCCCTGGGTATTCCCAGGCATTGAAAGAAAATCTGAGTATTCTACTGAGAAGACTGGACTAGGAATAGCCTTAAACTGCTTGTTTAGCTGGAGGACAAATATGTTTGAAATCATTAAGAGTGGGGTTGGGGTTATTTAGAGCCAACCCTTTTTCCTCCTGGTCAAGTCATTCAGGAAAATGAGGCCTTATTAGCACAGAACTCAAACTTCACACTGATTTTGAACTATCTCCATTTTGAGATGCTCAATAAAAGCAGCACTGCAGGGAAATGTTGATGCACTTTAGGATTATCCAAAGGTCAAATATTCAGAATAATCTAATAGAAAAACACAGGCTTCAATTTAATGGAATAGCACTTAATAGGAGAGGAAAAACATTTTAACCTGGAAGACTTTATAAAAAAAATTAAAAGAAATCAAGGGGAATCCCAAAACCTCAGAGTTTGTGCTATTTCATAGCACTCTGTGGGCAGCACACTGGGACAAGAGATACCAGGAATTCAGAGGGTCCAGTGGGCTCCCTTCAATCCCTGAAACTCTCCTTTGGTGTCTGGAATAAATCTCTGCTTGTCTACGAGAGAACACAACGTGCAGCACTTTATTTGTTATTCTGACTGCTCCTAAATCACTCACTTTGTGAATTTTGGTTCTTTCCATGTGGACCTTCTTTGTCTGAAATTTGCTGAGGCAGAAAACAAAAGAGGATTCAGAACGATTTTTGGCTTTGTCGGCAGATCCATCACATTCCAGACACGGCTCCACCCCACGGCACCAGGCCATGGAGAACACGATCCATCGAGGATCAGCAATGCCCATTGTGTTGGCTATTGAGTGAAAGGATCTTGGATCCAAGAGCAGGGTAAAATACTGGGGTGTTCCAGAATGAAACACTGAATCTGAGCTGGAAAATGCTGAGTTTTGAGCTATGAGAGAGTTTGGAAAGTCAGTGTCAACTGGAGATCCTGCTCACAGAGGAAGTGAGCTCTCTTCACATCTGCTATATGATATTTGCGACACTGAGCTGTCTGAACAGTGCTAAGTAAAGGTATTTGGGTTTACTGAAGTTCTATCATTTTCTCTGTTTGGTATTAGGAAATTCTGCAGGAACCTGAGTGCACAATGCAGGATCTGCCAACCCACCACAGACCCTCACATCACCAAACATACAACCACATCCGTACTATCCAACCATATTACTAAACATATGAAATCTCTAAGGGAGATTATCTCAATTGCCATTATTTTTAATAAGCAGAGCTGTAAAATATCTCCATTTTCTCCTCTCCAAACCATCAGCTCGTAAACTGTAAGCATGTTGAGAAGAGGTGGTGGATTTCTCCAGCCGTATCCATCCTTCCATCCCTGAATCTCTCTCTGTGTCACAGTCACAGGAGGAGTTTGGGCAGGCCCTGGGGGTGAGCAGTCAGAGGGTCAGGCCATCCCAGCCTCCACCGGAGGTGACTGGGCAGGAGGTCCCTGCTGGGGTTACACTGGGCCACTCTCCCTGCTGCAAACAGGAACCTCCAGCAATGCTAAACAAATCAGGCTGCCAAAGTTTTTTTTTCCTTTTTTTTTTTTTTTTCTTTCCTTTTTTTTTTTTTTTTTTGTTCCTAACTTTCCCATAAAAAGATTCAGGTAAATGTAGCATGACGAGCCAATTTAAGCCAATTTCAAAGTTATTTGAGTAATTGGTTATTAAGATAACACTCTCAAATTTCAATTCAGCAATTATCCTCTTAAAGATACAGAATGTAAGTATAGGAGGACGAGTGTATGCATTAAAGCTACAGAGGCCCCTTTTTTAAAATCTAAAATGTGGAGATATTTGACAAAACCATGGAGCTCCTAATCTCATTGCACTGAGACTTATCTTCTAGCATGTGCAACCCTTCCATGTTGAAAGCAAGTGTTTCTAAATTTTGGAAACGAAGTTGACTATTATTAGTGCTCATAAAGATTAAGAGACTAAGTGAAGACCCTCCTTTTAATATATGTAAGCTCCTTACCCATAACTTAGGAACCACAAGGGGACAGAACATTGTCTTCCTACAAGGCTGCACTGCAGACTGATGCAGAGTGTGATGATGGAAATAATGGCTTTGGCAGATGTACTTGGTTTGGAGCCAATTTCTCCATCCTAATGAATGGTGGAATTACCACAGAAAAGCTTTACAGTTAAAAAAAAAGAAAAAGGAAAGAGAGAAAAAAAAAAAAAAAGAAAAGAAAGGAAGTAAAAATGTGCAGCTTATTCCCAGTTAATCAACCCCGTAGGATGGATGGCCATGACCAATTATTATTCCCAGATACTACTGGTTAATCAAAAAGCACACAGTTAAAAGGCCTTGCGTTAGCGACTTGGCTGCCGAAAGCAGGAGTGGAGAATCTGCAAATGTTCACCACAAGATTAAGGTTATGCAAATGCTGGGAAGTTTCCCGTGCTCCCAAAGTTGCCTTTCAGGAAGGTGAAGTGGGTTTGTTACCCTCGGAGTGGCTCTGGGTGTTTGTTTGTCATCCTTGGAGTGGCTCTGGCTCGGGGAAGCGCTACTGACAACGATGTGCCGCGTGTATTCCTGGCGGTTCCGGATCCGTGGTGTCCTCAGCCACCGCTGGGGCAAATGTTCTGTGGGATGAGCATTATCCCAGAGCACATAAACCCCACACGCCCTCGGCCCTGTCCCCTCCTGCTCCAGTTGTGCCTGGAAACCAAAGGAAGCGCCGATGCGCAGCGGCGTCTGCGGCTTTTTGTGCCTCCTCTTTCCAGACTCGGGGAGCAGGAGACGTCAGGGAGGAAGCAAAGAGCGAATCCTGACAGAGCAGAGGTCAGGGTTTGATCACATTTTGGCTCACACCGACAGAATGCAAAGGGCAAAACCAGATAGGGCAGGAAATATGAAGCTGGGTCTGATTTACTCCTGATGAAAGTTAACCCCCTTCCACTGGAAATTTCCGTGGAGCGAAGCCAAGTCCCTGCAGCTGAGAATCTGTCCCCTTTGTGTTCAGATCAGTTATAATAATTAAAGATATATTAAGACAGCAGAGAGTGCAGTGTAATCAGGACTGGGAAAAATCCTTCAGAGTTATTTTAGCTTTAGTCCTTACGTTTATTTTTTGTGACTGAGATTGTTTAAATAATATGTCTCCAGAGAACAGAGTAAAAATATAGATTCTAATTTGAATACAGATAAACACTGGATTATATATCACAAAATATGCTGGTGTAGCACAAGCGGTACATGCTACATGTTAACACCAGGTATTACGTAACCGCAGCGCCCAGCCAACTCACTTTTATCCTGCTAATGTATTTTTTACCTCCAAACATTAATATTTTTATATCTATATATATGTACTGCTACAATGCCTTATTCCCAGGTTTTAATGTTTCTCTGCATTTTTCTGGCACAGGTTACAATGGAGGAAAAACGCCAACTGGAACATGTCGAAAAACAAGATCATAAGGTTTCACTCAAGTTGCTTAAATTATTATGTAGGAGGTATATTATCGACCTTTTAATAAAAACCTTTACAGTCTCCATGGAAACATTTTTACATTGACATATAAAAACATAAATGGAAAAAAAATGTTGTAAAAAAATGTATCTGGTCTCCTGTTCATAAATTAGAGGCTGCCCTCACTGTGTGGTGCCCCATCTTCCCTCCGTTATGCAAATGCAGCTGCTCAATGATGATTCATTAGTTTAGCATCTTGCTGTAAACCTGTGTAGTAAGCTGAGGGATTCGAGAGGTTTAATCCTAAAATAGCATTCACCGTTTCTGTAAGGCAGTTTGCCACCTACTTTTAAACCAGGACAGCACATCAGTGCATTTGGGCTCGGGTTAAATGTGCAGGAGGTGGAACAACCCTCCGAAGTACCGACTCATAAAATTCAGAGCTCGCAGGAAAGCGCCGGACTGGTTTTCTTTTTTACTTAAATTAAGAGCCTCTCATCCTGACTGCACTGAATTTCCAGGAGTTTGCAGCCTTTACAGCAGAGGAAAACCCTCCGGTAACCTCAGCCTCGCGTGCTGGAGCCTCGGCAAATTTGGGAAGGGGCGAGGAATCTCAAACACATCATTTGAGATAAGGATCAGTCTCTCTTGATTTGAATTCCAGAGCTCTCAGCTGTGGTCTGCTGACATCTCGTCAGCATCGGTGACATTTACCAGCGATATCCCGTTTATATCACTCTCAGCTCCAGAGGCCATGACAAGATGCAAAGACATCCGAATTCTGATTACTCTCTGATACAAAGGCAGAAGTTTGTGCTGCGAAAAAGAAAAGCGCAATACAAAGAGCACGGGGATTGTTTTCCAAGAGGCACCAGCGAAGTGTTAAATGTGCTTTTATTTACAGATAATTCTCTGGCAGGTTTCTCTTTTAATCTCAATTTCCTCTCTAATCAATGCGGGATTGTGCCAACCGTTTGCAGGAGCATTCTTTACATGAGTACACATGAAGTGGTTTTTCGAGGAGCTGAAGAAATAAAATTGTCAATGTTTACTAAAATGAAAGGCAGCTCCTAAAGAAGCATTGGTCAAATAAGAGCAAATGAAGCACTGATGTGTCTCATGTAATAAAACAAAGAACTAAATAGCCTCAAAATGAATCATGTAGCTTTCTACCAATTTTCAAGTGATGAAAACCAAAAGGGTGATTAGCACATAGATTTTAAAAAGTTGAAAGAAGAGTCTTTAAAGCCAGGTAAATGTCATTTTTAAATGCAATAGGTAATACAGATGAATTGTACCGGTTTAAGTTCCATACAAAGTTCAGTGAATTTATTGAAAGCCTTTTCATTCAACAGACAGTTCAGGATTAAATTAAATAGTTAATACCTTTTAAATAGAATTTGATATCAAAATAAACAGCTGTTTTTCCATTTACAACATAGGCAGAATTTTTTAAATAGATAAATAGATACATCGATAAATAGATAAATAAAAAGATACATTTATTAACACATGCTTGTAATCCGAACACATTTTTAATAACTTTTTTTTTCTGTTCCTGTCTAAAACAGCCGATACGATGATTTTCAGAGGGATTTCTTGCTGAATCAAACTTGAAGGGAACATCCCTCCATACCTGGAAAGTTTTTGCAGCGCCTTGAGCTTTGCGTTAGTAACATTGCAAAGGAAACTGTTTTTCACAAAGTGCTTCAGCACCGAGTCTCTAAATATCAGAATCCCCTGAAAGCATCTCAGATTCATTTTGGCCAAGTTCACAGCAGGAAATAGGTAAAGGGAGAAAGTCAGAGTGAAGTGACTGTTGAAATGGACACAGAAAAGTGTGGAGAATTCGGAGTTTGCATGCACAAGGAGGAGCAGCTCAGCCCTCGCTCCCTCCCAGGCTGGAGCGGAGCTCTGAGCAGCCTGGTCTGCAGAAGGTGTCCCTGCCCATGGGATGAGATGTTCCTTTAGATCCAACCCAAACCCTGCCGCGATTCTGTGTCACGGGGAAAACCCAAATCTCCCCTCAGGCTCTGACCTCCAGCCCACACTGCAGAGCAGCGCTTGAGAGCTGCGGCAAAACCTCTCCGATAAAAATCGGAACAGTTTCTTCAGTCTCCTTTGTAGTTCCTATCAGTCAGAGAGATGTTACTGTGGATTTGGAAAAGACATGGCACGCACTGACTCTGGAATTCACAAACTTGTGCAGTTTCCATGGGCTTTAATAAACACCACTGAAACCCATCAGGACATTTCTGCACGTGTAAGTGGAGAGCTCTTAATTCACTCAAAGGACCAAACTATCCTATAATGAGAGCCCCATCTGGCAAAATACCTGAAACTCTAGAAACTCTGTTTCCAAAGGAAAGCACATGAATTCCGGCTGCTTTAATCAGCTTCATTTTCCACTCGTCCCCTTATCTAAATTTTACCTTTTTGCGTGTGCTGTCTGCTGAAAACTAAAATACGGCTGGAGGTTCCATCTGGGGAGCGATTAGAGCCCATTCTTGCTGTCCCCACTCTCGGGGGCTGACAGCCTTGTCCCCCTCCCCGCAGAGCTCAGGTAGTGCTGGGTGACCACCCAAGGTGGAACTCCTGCTGTCCTTACGGAGCTCGTGTTTCCCCAGCCCCATTTCACCTTTCCCTTCGCCTGGAGCGAAGTGGAAAATATTCCTCCTGCAGAAGTGGCCAAGAAGTCAGAGGCCACAGCAGAGGGGCTGAGCTGCCAGCGGAGAGGATCCCAGTTTGTCTTTTCAGCAGGGACAGTTGAAGTCCCAGGCGTCCCCCAAGGGTTTTGGGGTCACTCAGACCATCAGTGTCCCCAGCAGCTCTTCAGCAGCCACCTCTGTTGTTCTTCATCACCTTGTTCCCAACATGGACCGTGCCCTGTATCCACAAATTGGCCCCTCTCGGTGAGCTTAGTATGAGGCTGTGGGGCCAACAAAAACGTGCCAAGGTTTTTGGCAAATCCTGCTGCAGTGTTTGTGCAGATCTTTGCAGGTCATTAACCTGACAATGCCGGTGATAAGAGGTTGGGAATCGCAAATGCCTCTGCCGGGTCTCCAGGGCTCAGCCCTTGGCATCCCAAGCATCCAGGGCCGGCAGGGCAGAGGTTCATGGGTAACTCTTGCCATCCTGCTGAATGGAGAGCAAACATTGCGCTGTGACTGCAACAGAGAGAGCAGGACTGGTAAAAGGAAAGAGGAAAAAAAGGAAAACTGCCAAGGAAAATTGCTGTGAACTCACAACCCTCACAGCTCTTACATTCATGGAATGGTTTGGGTTGGAGGGACCTCAGAGCCCATCCAGTGCCACCCCTGCCATGGCAGGGACACCTCCCACTGTCCCAGGCTGCTCCAAGCCCCAATGTCCAGCCTGGCCTTGGGCACTGCCAGGGATCCAGGGGCAGCCACAGCTGCTCTGGGCACCTGTGCCAGGGCCTGCCCACCCTCCCAGGGAACAATTCCTTCCCAAAATCCCACCTAATCCTGTCCTCTGGCAGTGGGAGCCATTCCCTGTGTCCTGAGACGGGAAGGAGCACCCCAATGAAGGTCAAAAGGTCAAAACTCCAGTATTTTCTTATAAAAACCTGCATTTTTTCCCTTCACATTGTGTCTTCAGACAGAAGGATGCACTCATTGGAATAATTAGATTTAAATACTAATAATCTATTAAGTTCTTCCATAAGCTCAACATCCATCTAGCAAAAGTTTATTCTTCTTATTGATATCCCCAAAAAACATAAAGTGTCTTAAGGGATGAGTTCCTTGATACTTTCCCATGTGTATATTTTAAAGAGATGGAATAATTATTGAAAAAAATCTAAAATTCATACATGGATATGTACCATTAAAAAAATTGTTCAGTTAAGTTTATGGTGTGTTTATTCAGGTTTTTTAAACTTTTTATGAATTATTTTTTAAATAATCCAAGAGATTTTGGATTCTCTGGTAACAACTTGATGTAAACTTTCATGCATTTGAGCCCTTCTGTGAATGGTGGTGGTTGTAAAGTCACATTTCAGTTACTGCAAGTCTCAACAAAATATAAAACAAGGTAAGTGAAGAAAAGGAATAAATAATTGCAGCGGCAAAATTAATATTTGTGCTCCAGAGTTGATTTGATCAACACCAGCATCTCAATTATTTCTGACCACTAATACAAAAAAATTTAATTTGTTATATATTTTAAGACACTGGTGGGCAAATCCAAAACCATTCCCATGATCTCAGACTTCCATTGTCTGTTCAACTCTTACTTAAAGGTCATTCCAAACTTTATTTTACCCCTTCTTCTGACACTGAATCTGAGCGCATGAACCTTGTAGGCATTATTAAACACCCCTAAGTCAGTTCCAAAGTTCTGCTATATCAAGTTGCACCAGATCCGACTTTGCCTGTGAAGAAACAATCTGTTTTTATCCCACGTTATCCCAGCTTGGAAGCAGTTCTCATCCTGATGCTCAACAAGCCCGATGTTCACCGGTGCTAAAGTCACAGGCCTGCATATTTCTGTGTGTGTGTATGTGTTTGCATCTGCAATTTCCCAATATTCCTGGCTACTGCTCTCCGAGCCATTGAACTGCTCAGTGCTGCATGTAATAAAACACTGAAGGCATCTGGGTTTTTTTGGACACATGTCTTGGCAGAAAAGCTGGGCTCCAAGTGTTGGATTCTCTTCGCACAGTTTGGAGACCAGCGTGTTTCCAGTGGAGCTGGAAACCTGTAACCACTCATATGCTCTGCTGGGTAATTTGTTAGAGTTTAGGACTGTTTGGATTTGTTTTCAAGTTGGAAAAAGAAATTTAAGGGGGTAACCTAAGAAAGAACAGATGCTAATACTGGAATATTAGAGCTACGAGTTCTTATCGCAGTTTGGGGAGCTGTCTAACAGTTCTTTTTAGACAAAATCTGGCCTGAAAGTGGCATGAAAGCAAGTGTGTTAAATATTGTGAAAGCAGCTGCCCTCTCTGCACTCCTCTGACTCGTGAAATCCTGTTCCTCTGGTATCTCAAATGGCTCCGTTCTGGCTCCCCATCCCCTGCTCCTGCCTGGGCTGCCCTCAGCAGGAAGGTAGCAGCCCCTGGCCTCTGTCCACCACTGTCCACCAGGGCCATGTTTGACATGGCAGGGTTTCCAACTTCTCCATCTATTTTGTGCTTTCCATTGTTAAGGAAAGCAGGAAAATCCAGGAGATATTATTGTGGTATAAATATAAAATATAGATAGAGATCATAGATTTGCCTGGGTGGGAAGGGACCTTACAAATCATCTATTTCCAACCCCTTGTCATGGGCAGGGACACCTCCCACTGTCCCAGGCTGCTCCAAGCCCCAATGTCCAGCCTGGCCTTGGACACTGCCAGGGATCCAGGGGCAGCCACAGCTGCTCTGGGCACCTGTGCCAGGGTCTCACTGCCCTCAGAGTAAAGAATTCTTTCCTAAAATCCTGTCTAAATCCCTGTCAATTTGGAGCCATTCTCCCTTGCCCTGTCACTACAAGCTCTTGGAAAAAATCTCTTTCCGTTCTTTCCTGTAGGTTTCCTTCAGCTGCTGGAAGGTCACAATTACAGCTCTGTATTTTGTACTCAGAGCAACAAGAACCTCACACCATTTCCCACCACTGCGTGTTAGTCTGATTTAGCCCCAAAATGCCTCGGGGTGTTTTTTGGGTTATTCCCATGGAAGTGGCTCACTGGGAGATGCTGCTCAAGCTGCAGGTGAAGGGTCAGCAGATTTCTGCAGCACATCCAGTCCCAGCTAAACCAGCAGCACAGCACTTCTGGATTCCAGAGCTGGAGCAAGTGGGCAAGGAAAAGACCCCCAAAGTGGCCCTCTACTATATCAGCGTCTGATTGCAATTTCTGATGGCAATTTCTTCCTTTTTTTACACAATTTTCCATCTGTCTGAGTAACCAAAGCCATGCAGATGACTGGAAGGAAACGCCAATTCTTTTTACTTTTGTTGAAATGACTTTCACCCTTCTGCTATCGTATTCTCTGCTACATTTAATTTGTTTTGGTTTAGCACATTTTAGCTGAGCAAACAATTTGTATGTTATGACTTGAGCCTGTTTTAGAATTGTTAAGGATTTTTTTTCCCCTTTTTCACAGCTTTTTTTCTAACCTGTCTGTATTCAGCTCACACGCTGGGTTGTATTTAAACAGAAGATCAACTGATAATTGCAACACCACTGCTGGCGTCGCTCGAGTGATGAGGCTGCCAGCATTTCCAGGTTGAATTTTGGCATCCAACCTCGCAGCCTGGAAGCCAATTTTATTAAAATGAGTAGAGGGAAAAATCTGTTTGGCCTCTTTCGCTTGATAAGAGTATGAAAAGACAACATTTTAAAACAATAAATGAATGTTGAGAACGCGGTGCCTGACCTGCAGGGATTTCTGTGGTGTTTGCCACTGTGCTGAGGTGTGCAGGTCGATGTCTGGAGATGGGACCACCCTCATCCAGAGCCACATTGTCCCCGGTGAGGGCATTGACCACTCACTAATTACAAACTGAGGCATCAGGGATGCACCCAAGAAGGGTTTGGAGCTGGGAACTCTTGTCCCAGATGATCACAGCCTCCTGTTCAATCCCACAATGCAGCCCCAGTTCATCCCAGAAGTTCCACATTCCTCAGTAAAAACACAGCCATCTACACTTATTATTGTCTGAGGGCCCATATCCTACCACCTCCTCAGGAAAATGTGCAACCACGCACCAGCAGAATACAGATGAAAATCTGCACTCATATAATTTTATATTTAAGCCTATGGGATAGGGATAATTACAGTTTTAGAATGGGATCAAAAAGCCCAGATCTACAGAGACTCTTTGAAGTCAATATCTATTTATTATAATTACACAACATCTTCCATCGGACCTGAAAGCATTATTCAGGCATTAATAAATTAAAGTTTGCAAAAGACAAGCTTCCCATGCCACTATTTATCCCCATTTTATGGATAGGCAACCTGAGGAACAAAGAGCTGAGGTGAGTTTCCTCTGTGTTCAGCAGCACGTGGACACTGCTAGGTGCAGAGAGCCACAGGCTTTCAAACAGAACATTTGGCTCATCTTAGTCCCCAGATTCTCTTGACATTCCCTGAACTTTCACACCTGGGGCTGTCCTGGTTGGAGATGCCAAAGGCCAAACATTCTGGGATACAGTGAAGCTGCTTAGTTAATAAAACTATTAACACTTTGTATTTAATTATTGCCCTTAACCAACAAATGCATTTATTTAATGACTCTGAGCTCTGCAGACTCTTGTTCCGCTCTTTGTATTTACAAGAAGAAGACAGGCGAAGCAGAAATAGGACTTTTACAAGGTGGTTTGGTGAATTGAAATTCAAGCTGGGAAAAGCTGGGAGCCAAAACTTCCTTCTGGCCACCCCTCTCCTTTAATTCCTGGGCCACAGCGTGTCCGTGGAGGATGAGGAAGGTGTGAAGAAGTGCACAGCCACCACACAGAAATCTGGAGCAATCTGGGCCATCTTTTAACAGAGGACAGCAGTTGCTTAGCAGTTCTTGAAAGGACAATTCAACACTGAAATATTGCAGTGCTTCATGGAATGGAAGTAAATGTGGGTTTGAATGGAGTGGTGCCAATCTATAACCAATGTTTGACTCAAAATAAATCCTCTGGCAGGAGGAATAGAATCATGGAATCGTTAAGGCTGGAAAAGACCTTTAAGATTATCAATTCCAGCCCTCTGGTAGTTCAAGACGGTGTTTTCTGGAGAACTTCACACCTCGGAGATGGTTCTCTGTAGAAATGTGCTCACTGCTGCTGCTCTGTGCGAGGGCAGAGGACATCAGTGCTGTGGGTGGTGCTCCAAACTCTGCTCAGCTCTGGTGCTGGCAGTGCCCAGCCATCCCCAGAGCAGCAGGAATTTGCTCCCACTCACCCAGCAGTGCATCAGGGTGCAATTGCTGGGATCAGCCTGGCACAGCACCAGCAGGAGCTCGGGAAATCCTCCTTGGCTGTCGGGGCTGGGCTTGGCTGGGCTTTTGGGGAGAGGGAAGCAGTGTTCTCCCCGGGTTGGCAGAGAGCACTGTGTCTCCTCGCATGATCCACGGGCACCTCTGTGCAGGAGAGGCACAGCTGGCACGGGCAGAGGCTCTGTGACTGTGTCCTGCCCTCCTGGGCTCTGACCCACCAGAGTCCCGACACTCTCCCAGACAGACACCCTCAGGAAAGGCTCCCACCAACTTCCTCTGCTGTGATTTTCCCTTTTTCATTATGTTTGACATTTTTGAGACTGAGCTTTGTTACAGACTATTAGCCTATGGCAGTAGGCTGGGGAGATAAGACTTCATCAAGCTATAAATCACACCAAAGCGTGGAAAAATGGGAAATTCTGAGGTTGCACCAGCAGCTCTGGTTGGGTTAGCCTGAGCGTTGGACTGATTGCAATATTTCAAGTGACTGCTGGTATCAGCCAATGCTGCAGCTTGCAGGGAAATGAGTTTGGTGCCTTGTGTCTGAACAGCAACACTATTAAAGTTTTGTACTTAGCATCGTTACTGACTTTGTGGGATCACTGTAGCAAGTTTTAAATGATGCATGAAATGAAGAATTCCTGCCCATCCTAAGGAGAGATAATGCAGATAATAGACTGCCTTGCAATCACAGCTGTGCAGTGTTTTTTTGTTCTGCTCACAGAAATGCCCTCCAAAGCCCAAAGTAACAGTATAGACAACACGCTCGCAGGGTGGGATTTTCCTCACTGGGTTTATCTGACTCTTCTCCCTCTCCCCATGAATGCAGATGTTCCAGGAAGGCAGAGGGTATGGATTATGGACAGGGCCACAGCCGCCCAGCAGCCCAGGGTTCCTGAGGATGCTCGTGCTCCTCTCCACCATGGAGCTGCTGCAATAATTTCATAGCTGCTGCCCAGATGTTGTTTCACGTCAGGCTTTAAACCATCACAATGGACGATTGCAATGTTCCCAAGCAGAGAAGAACCCCAACTTGCTGCACCCCACACTGGACCCCAAACCAGCAAGCAGCAGGACCAGGAGGGAGCATTTTGACCAGCAGACCTCCATGCATGACTCCAAAGATTTGTGCTATCATTCACAGCCCAACGGCTCAAACCCAGAGAAGAAAATCCATGTATGAGACCTGAGAGCCCACTTTAGCAATGTTTCCATCTGAGATCTGGATTTGGATGCTGGGGCCTCGGCACATTTCAGTTTAGGTATGTGGGTGAATGTACAGATGGACAAAAACAGTACAGTCAAGGCAAGTTTTTATCACTCAGGTTTTTTGTCACCCACTTGGGCATTTTGTCACGTCATGTTTGCTCCAAAAGTCACGTATTGAACAGATTTATACTGTCATGTGCTTTATACTCTGAGAACTTAATTTTTTTCCTTTTTTTTTTTTTTTAATCCTGAACAGCATTTTTTATGTGTGAAAAATCGATAATAAATCACATGGTCTTGCTACTCAAGGCCTTTGCTTTTGTTCAGTGCCCTGGTGAGTGTTAAGGGCATTGACAACACACAAGTTGATCCAGAAAACCCAGAAATGGGTCATTTGGAGAAATAAAGCTCTACCTGGTCACTCATTTTTTTTAGAAGTCACATATTAAAAACCATCTTGT
>JAXCHO010000234.1:1725000-1772500 GCA_036630365.1 Acanthiza pusilla | reverse complement strand
AGGTGGGGTGTGACAGTCCTGGAAAATGAAACACTAATTCTTTTCCTCTGAAGCCTGAGTGGAACATTCCCAAGGGCAGCTATAGTTTAGGTGTATTACAGGACTAGGGCAGCATGAGATTCCTCCTCTGCATCTCATTCCAAAAAAGTGATGCCATTTTTTTTGATGCCACTATTCCTCTTGCTCATATTCCTATGATCTACGAGATCTGAAGGAAACAGATGTCAGTTTGTGGTGTTTGATAAACGGTTGGTGGAACTTGGCTGTGCCTACCCTAACTCATTTCAGGTCAGCGTAATTTGCAGTCAGTCTTGTCTTTCCTTGATTTAGACCAAGACTTCCAAAGACAGATAACGAAGGATAGATCCACAGCCTCACAGTCACTTTTTCAAGTGCAGTTAAAAAAGCAATAAAGCAACTGTGTCTAAATATGTACCTGGTATTCCAGTGCTTTTTAAATGTAATAAATATGTGCATTTAGGTCTTGCTGTCGAAGCACTCACACACCCAGACCTCGCAGACAGAGATGTTCAATATTCCCTTAAACAATAAAGGTTCATAAAACAACGCATATGAACTCTTTAATGAACTAAGAAACGGTTATTGGTTCACATTAGAGCTCTCGTGCTGGAATTCAGCTCAAAAGTCAGAATGCAGCAGCAGGAAGGAATGTATAGAAACGTTCCAGCAAAAAGGATTTGTGCCGCTAGTCCTGGGCAGCTTTTCTGTCTGTAAAAGCAAATGTCTTGATTGATTTTTTGATTTCACTCCATCTTTTATTTTTCACTCTTTCTCTTCTTCCCAGGCACGTTTGTATTTTTTCCCCTCAACGCGTTTAACTTGACACAAATTAATACCAAACGCAGGTATTTGATTTATGCTTTTTAAATACAGCTTGTCAAATGTGGTGTGGGGATAAGCTTTGCTTGTAGATTAAAAAAAAAAAGCAAGGGGAAAGAAAAAAGGACATCCTAATTTTTTGCTGGAATGTGTGAACAAAGAGGAACAGGGACCCATTCAATGAGAACAAGACAAACATGAAGGGAACAAGGGGACAGCAATAACCACAGTACCTGCAGAAGGGAAAATAAAACCGTATTGAGGAGATCAAAGATAGATCTGAATGATGTAGTGATAATTTAAGCATTCAAGGAGTGATTAGAAAAGGGAGGTGGCATGGATGATAATTATCTAACGAGGAAGGAAGGACTAACAATGACAAATGAGGACTCGGTGAAACACAAGTCTGTAGCGTGAGCCCAGAGCCGTGTCAGGGCCACCCAAAGCCACCCAACAGCCACGGCCACCAGCCCCTCCCTTGGCCACAGCTTTCCAGCCTGGCAGGAGCCAAATATGCCCAGAAAACTTTGTGGCACCTTTGGCTGGTGGTTTTGGTGGTCCCATACCAAGATGGTGAGCAGGCTGTGAGAATGGTGGGGACAGGGTGGAAAAGCAGGAGGAAAGAGTGGTTAGGAAGAAGGAACAGGGAAAAACAGGAAGAATTTGATAAAATGAGAAAAGGAAAAACACACTGGGTAAGATAAATGTGTTGGAGACCAGCAAAAAGTGATCCAAATGTCAGCAGTGGACGTAAAGGACCAGATCAAAAGAAGTAAAATTTGGAAGCCTAGAGCAGAAAAGAAAGAAGGGAGGAAAGTAAACCAAGGCTGATAATTAACTAAGTATAAGGAAATAATGTATTTTATGTATCAAAGAATGCAGGAAGACAAGGCGAGGATGTACCAGAGCATGGATCATGAGAGGGGACACAGGGCAGCAGGGAAGATGAGAGGGTGGCAATGGGTGACAGAGAACCAGCAGAAAAATCATCTGCCCTCTGAAAGAGAAAAGCAGGCAATCTGAAATTCGGATACTGCAATTACCAGAGCCTTAGATATGTCTAAAAGAGAGATCAAGACAATATTTTTCTCCACTGGGACTCTCTCATTAATAATAGAAGTGGGATTTCTTTTTAAGCGTGACGTTTGTCACCTTTCCTTCTGCTCGTGCAGGCAGGTGGTGCCCAGACATGGCTGCACTGGGAGCGTCTCGTGCTCTTCCACACCCCTGGGAAAAGCTCTGAGCTCCCCTCCTGTCCGAGCAGAGGTGACATCCTGCTTGGCTGGGATACAAAACGCTGCTGCCTCTGGCAAATCTCCTTTTCCCAGTGGAACCAGGGCCGAGCAGCACCAATGCTGTGGCAGGAGTTGGCCAAGGAGGCTGCAGTGATGCTGGGAAGAAGGAAGGAAGGAAGGAAGGAAGGAAGGAAGGAAGGAAGGAAGGAAGGAAGGAAGGAAGGAATGGTGCGGAAGGAAGGAAGGAATGGTGCGGAAGGAAGGAAGGAAGGAAGGAAGGAAGGAAGGAAGGAAGGAAGGAAGGAAGGAAGGAAGGAAGGAAGGAAGGAAGGAAGGAAGGAAGGAAGGAAGGAAGGAAGGAAGGAAGGAAGGAAGGAAGGAAGGAAGGAAGGAAGGAAGGAAGGAAGGAAGGAAGGAAGGAAGTGGCCTCTCTAAAATCCATCTGCTTCCCAGGGCCAGGCAAGCCAGGGACGTTCTCAGCAGTGTGTGCAAATAGAGCAAAAAAGCAAAATCTGGCCAGGGTTCATGGAAGGGCTCTGATATCTCACTCCTGCAAAAACACCCTTCACAGGCTCTGTGGATTTCTGGGACATCATGGGAATCAGCTGTCAGTTTCTTTCATGCAAATCATAGGAGAATTTCTTTAGGTGCACAGGAGACAGGAGGAAGTGTGATTATAAACACCCAGAAACACAAGAGCGGTGAAGAGAAGGGCACGGAAATGTGCATGTGTTTTTATTCTAAACAAATTGATCATTAGCCGCAGCATTAATAACAATCTACCATGCTGGACCTGATTTCAGAGCTGACAAAAAGCCATATTTCTAATTCATGTCTGAGTACTGCCAGTCTTTCCACACTCCTGGAGCATCAAAACCAGGACAGAAATAGACCATCCACTCGTCTCTCCACATTCCTCTCGGATCAGATATCACTGAAAAAATATATCCTGCATTATGGCATTGGATACGACCTCCACGACGTGTTTAAAATCAGCATCCTCATTGCATACAAAGCTGGTCTTTGCCAGAGCAAGCTGCTGGTTTCACGAGGCATTTTCCATGGAAATGAGCTCTGGAGAAGGAAGCTGTGGGAGTCTGTCAAGCACGCAGTAAACTCAGGTCTGAAGCGTGGCATTTCCTGATGCACATCCTTAATTACAACAACAGAATAGAGAGTGTGGAGGAGGAACTGTTACCACGCAATAAAGGAAGGAGTGATAGGTGGTACAGCTGTCTGGATTTCCTTGGAAATACGAAGCAATATCATTTATTAATTATGTTGAGGTAACTGGGAAGAAATTTAAATATAGAAGTACCTGAAACCAGTAATTGGCTGGAATGCTCCCCCCCCCCCCTTACTCTGCTGCTGTAGAAATTACCAACAAAATATATTCCACTTCATTTCCCATGACACTAAACACTTGGAATATGGCTCCACATCTTAATATTATTGAAAGATGAAGTGACATTATGAAAAAAACTAATGCAGAGCTCCTCTCTTCCCAAGCAGGCAGAGGCAGCTCCATCTCCTGGAATATGAAGGCTCCTTTCTTTTAGCACCTGGGAATGTGGAGGAGCTGCTTCACAAAACTGGTCTGAAAAGCATTCTTCTCCTCTCCTCATGCTTTTGTCTCGTGATTGACTTGTAAAAAGAAGGAATCAGCAGATTGGTTTTCAACCTCCAAGATGAGCTGCTGAACTTCAGGGTTGTCGACAGACATTTATGAAAGTACAACAAAACTGTAAACTTGATCTGGCATCAAACAATGTTGAATAATTTAGGGATAACACACGTGACCTGCGAAGAAGGAGCATGTACATGACATAAATGTTGCAGAAAGCTGTCCATGGACACAGGGAAAGCAAGAAGGAATGGGGCAACTCTTCTCCTAAATCACCTGGAAATCCCCAGCCTGGTGCTCCATGGAGAGGTGCCTCCACCAGCCTCACAAAGAGCTGGATGAGCTCCCAGGCTGGGAACTGGTGGTTCATCCATCACACAATGATCCCTGAACTGGTATGGAAATTCCCACTGAGCAAGCAGCACAGCGACGAGACAAATTGTGCTGCTCTCCAGCAAAAATTGGTTTGATGGATCAAAGTTGCAGAGCAATTGCCACTGCTAAGTTATGATTTTCATGTTGAATAGAAAATTTCAGTTACTAGTGCAAAACATTGCTCTAGCTGTAAATGGAAGACCCACATCAATTAAAATGGAACACTGTAGTTCTTAAGCATCAAGGATTTAATTGTCAAAAGCAAGTAAATTTGAGGTTAAATCTATTATTCCCGCCCTTTAATCCTGTGGGATAAAGGTAGTTGACAGATTATATATCCAGCCCCACTCAAGAGGAACAGTAGGGCTGGCCAACAATAGGGAGGGCGTATTAAAGAATAATTCCCACTTTTTCCAAAGACATTAATTTCTATTTTACAAGGCATAGCAAGTTTATTTTGATGGCTACCAGACCCACTAATTTTTCTTGGAATCACACAAAATGATTCCTCAAGAGCCACCGTGCCAGGCAGTGTAGGAAACACACTTCAGAGTGCTTGTAAAAGATAAATTCCTTAGAAGTTTGACTTGGCATTCTTCAATTACTACTCTAATTATTCTTCTATTACTTAGGCAGTGAGCCAAAGGTTTCCTGGGTGCAGAGGAAGTTAATAGGGGAGATGAAGCAAGATTGTGAGGCCATGTCAGCATATGTTCATTAAAACCCGATTTCTTCAGCGTTAAACTCAGTCCTGGCTCCAACAATGTCCCACTCTGCCTGTGCATTTAATGATAAAAAAATAAGAACCTTTATTTACAGTATTTCCTGACCCAATTTTTTTTGGTTATTTGTTCAGAACTGTACCTATTTTTTAAAAAAAACCTGAGGAATTCATTGGGAAATCTACAGTAAAGAAGGTGCTGTCTCCTGTTCATTGCTAGAAGGAAATTAAGGAGTTTCCAAAAGCTTCCCAGTAATCCCCACTGCTTTCCAGCATTCAACACTGGATATATATAATTACACATGAAAAAATTACATTTGAAGAAAGTTATTTAAGTTGCAAAGCCAAGTACTTGAAAGTTAAGAAACGGCATTTTTACCATTGCCTGAGCAATCCTCGTTCTTCCCCCTTTTGTATCCAACTTCTAATATTAAAAGAGAGGGAATGGGAAAATATTACGTGGTTATGTAGCTAAAGATTGGATCGTAATGCACGTGCTCCTGGGAGCAGAAATGGGGCTGCAGACATATGTAACTGTAAATCTGGCATTCCTGAACATCCAGATCCTGCCTATACAAATAACTTCCTTCAAACATGTTTTTATGTAATTTCCTGGTTTGTTTCGTTCCCAAGGAAATATTTATAAAGCAAATCATCTTATGCAGAGCTATTTCAAATCATATTGATTTCTGTGTCCAGCTCCCTTTGTTTGTCTCTGTCTTCCACACTTGCTCACCTTCTTTTCCTGGGAAAATATAAAAATCTTCCCTCTGTGGAGGCACCTGGGGGTGTTAGGGGATGCTGGGAGAAGATGCAGGGATTAGGGTGATGTTGGGCCCCAGGGTCAGGGTCAAGATTCTTTGGAATTTCATCAAAACCCACCTGTGACCTGGGAGCCAGAGGAGGGAAACTCCAGAAAAAAAGCCAAAGAGGTTTCTTATAAACCGGTTTATAACTCAGTTAAACCTGAGAGACATTTTGTGGGACCAGAAAAGGCACTTCTCTGGCCTGAGGGCTTTCTCCCTGCCAAATTTCAAGTCAAATTTCATGCAGCTGTTGGAGCTCGTCCCAAAAAAATCCCCAGTCTTGGGAATCTCCCCCAGGGTGGAGGTCTGGGTGGCCAAGGAGCTCCTGCTGAGACACCGTGAGGGGTTCCAATGGCTCTCCTCTGATTTTCTGGGGTCTGAGGGGTTTGCCATTGGTGGTAGAGGAAGAAGAAAGTCCTCTGAATTTCCAGCCCCCGCAATTCCCATTGGAATGGGATAGGGCATCAGAGGACAGACAGAAGGAAAAATCGACTGTTAATGCTGAAAACTGATCTAAATCCTTCCTGGACAATCTGCTTATTTAATATGTTCATTTAAATTCATTTCACAGTCAGAGAAAATGAGAATTTTCTAGAAATAAATTTATTAATGCTATTTAGGGGCAAAACAAATCCACTCTCTTCCTCCCCCTCCACCCCAAATACAGAACAGAGAGAAGCTGAGCTGTACTCAGGATTAAATGTAAAAACTTATATATTTTTATTTCTTTTTTTAAAGTGGGCTTAATGAAAACACGATTTCATGGATCACCAATAAAAAAGTTTTTAAAAAATTTTCCCTTTTAAAATTATGAAGGGAAGAAAAAGTATCAAGGTAGCCAAATCTCCAGGATGTCTTACAGCATATTAGGTATAGATCCAACCTCAAAGAATTTTTATTAACCTCTCACTGCTTCCAAACTCCGAAAAATTCCCCCAAATCAGAGCTCAACATCCCACATCAGAAGCTGCCAAACATCTCGACACGACCGAGGACCACAGACGGTGTTTCTGCTCTCCCCCAGTGTGGTTTGGAGCTGTGTCCTCACCCCACGGGAGGCACAGCACTTTGCACGTCTGGCATTTTTGAGTGCACGATGAGGATATTTAGAGGCAAAACCTTGGATTGAACATCCAATCTGCAGGGATCTGGAACAGAGGGTTTGGCCCTGAGCTGGGTTTGGCAGGGAGCTGCTCTCCGTGCAGTGCACTGCCACAAGAATCTGTCCTTCCCAGCCAGCCCCGAGCACCTCTGCCATCAGAACCTTTCTCCTGAGCTGCGAGGTGAACTTTCCACACAATATTGGCAACCTGTCCGAAGCATTATTCCTTGTGCTCTATCCTATTTGCTTTCCCACAGATCACCCTGCTCTAAACCACAGAGGTGCAGAAATCAGAGGGGTTTCGGGGTGGTGGGAGCCAGGAGATCAGGGGTGCTTGTGCCCAACCTCTGCAGCCCTCCTGGCTGGGCTGGGTGCTAAAGGCTGAGCATCCTTGCTGGGCATACTGGTTCTGACTGGGGCAACTGGTTCTGACTGGGGCAGCTGGTTCTGACTGGGGCAGCTGGTTCTGATTGGGGCAGCTGGTTCTGATTGGGGCAGCTGTTTCTGACCAGGAACTGGCCAAGAACTTTGGAACAGAGGCACCCAGGGGTCAGTACTGGGCTGATCCTGTCCAGCCCCTCTGTAGGTGACAGGGACAGCAGGGTCAAGGGAACTTTGGCAGCTTTGCTGATGACCCCGAGCTGCAGGGGCAGTCACAGGCTGGAGGTTTGGGGTGGTTCCAGAGGGACCTTGACAGGCTGGAGATTTGGGGTGATGAAAAACTCACCGTGAGGCAGCAGTGGGCGCTCCCAGCCCAAAAGCCAATGCAGTCCTGGGCTGCATGCAAAGCGCTGTGGGGAGCAGGGGAGAGAGGTGCAGGGACAGGACAAGGAGCTGTGGGCACAAATTGAGAGAGGGGAAATTTAATTTGGATGTTAGGAAGAAATTCTTCCCTGTAGGGTGGTGAGGCCCTGGCACAGGTGCCCACAGCATCTGTGGCTGCCCCTGGGATCCCTGGCAGTGTCCCAGGCCAGGTTGGACATCGGGGCTTGGAGCAGCCTGGGACAGTGGGAGGTGTCCCTGCCCATGACAGGGAGTTTGGGACTAGATGATTTTTAAGGTCCCTTCCAGCCCCTTAACATTCTGTGAAGATCACAGAAGTGAATATAAGCATACCCACAAATCAGAAACCTAAAAGGAGGGAAAACTGCATCCCATTAACTAAAATCTGTTGCAGAAACCACACACCGTGTGCGGGTGGTTAAACTGTGATTCACCAGAACCTGAATCTGAGTGAATTCTTCTGGCATCATGCAGAAAGGAATGTCAGTCATCCCTAATTTCGAAGCAAAGGGATGAGGAAGAGTTTCAGAGTCACCTGTGTCACCCTGAACCATGAAGAGCTTCACCTGCTGTGAACTCCACCAACATCCACTGCTTCACCTCCAAACCCATCTGCCCTCCACCAGCTCCTAAAACACCTGCTCCGAAATCTCTGCTCATTGCAATTAAATATTTAGGTGATGCTTCATTTATGAAAATTAGATTTTAGACGTGAATTAGGACTACCTTAATTATTACACTAAAACATGGAAATGATAGTATATTATTAGAAACATATTTTTCTTGCAAAACCGTGTTTGCGATCATGCCAGGAAAAAAAAAGTTATGAAATAGACTTTTTATAGTAGGTGTTAATTCTGAATAATTAGGATTAGGCACTGGGGATTTTCAACCCAAATAAAAATTACCTAATTAACCCTTATATTGGCCCTAACAGAAAAGCCAAATAGTTCAGCAATAAAAAAAAAGAAAAATGAGAAAAAAGCTCTCCACATATATAAGTGGATGTCTAATAGTCCAAAATTAAATGGGATTTAAAGGCACCCCCTGGAAAATATTTACAAACCGGACCAGAGCCATCCAGACAGCTGGGATTTGGATTTGTCATGATGTGATCAACATGATCCAGATATTTTACAAACACATCCCAATTAGAAAAAGTAAAATAATCTCAGGTCCTTTCCTTAACACTCTCCTAATGCTGATGCCACCTTTCCTAATCTCCTTTTATAATGATTATTAATCTTATTTGGGCTATTTGGGTTTTTCATTGTCTAGATTTTCTCAAGTATTCCACAGCATGTCCAGAAGTGGTGTATTCATAGGAAGAAGAGCTGGCAGCCTCTTGGAAAACAAACCCACCAGGAGGGACACACAGTGGCAGGGACTGGAGCATCCTCAGCTTGGGCATTGCCCCTCAGAGCTGAGTTGGATTCTCGGCCAAGAGCCAAGACATCTCTCTCTCCCTTTAAAGGTCCTCTGAAAGCAGCCCTGACCATGAGCATGCCAAAGTGAGGGGAGAACAGAGGGATTTCATGGCCTCAAACAGGGCTGAAAAGAATTCTCTTCCTCAGCCGAGGGTGAGAGGAGAATCATAGAATGTCCTGAGTTGGAAGAGACCCACAAGGATTGAGTCCGACTCCTGTGACTGCACTGGACACCCCAAAAATCCCATCCTGTGCCTGAGAGCATTGTCCAAACACTCCTGCAGCTCTGGCAGCTCTTCTGGACTCACATAAACGCTAAAGCACTGGGGAGGATGTCCAGTTCATTTCTCTGCCCAAGGTGTAACAGTCAGTGCATAAATCCAAGGTAAAACCCACTCTGCTCCAGCTCCATATGTTTTAAAGCTTCTTCTGTTTTCATTTCCTAGACAGACTTGGCAAAGTGCAGGAACACGAGCTGCACTTGAGCTGAAACAAGACCTGGCCAAACTTTGAGGTTGCCAGGGTTTGAGATGCATGCAAAATCGAGGCAGATCCCTCTAGATACGATCATTTTTATGAGTTAAGAAAACACAGAGGCATCTGTCCAGCTATTCCCACCAGCAGGTGAAACATGCCAAATGTCCCAGTTTGCTACAAAAATGTGGCACCAGGCTCACTCAGAAAGTAAAAATCTTCTCTCCCACTGTACGTGGAAGGACATGGACTGTCACCTGAATTACCAGGATGAGAAGAGCATTTACCTGAATTACCAGGATGAGAAGAGCATGATGCCATTAACAGTCACAGGACTCAGGGAATGGCTGGAGCTGTGCCAGGAGAGGTTTAGGTTGCAGATCAGGGGAAGGCTCTTCCCCCAGAGGTGCTGGGCACTGCCCAGGCTCCCCAGGGAATGGGCACAGCCCCGAGGCTGCCACAGCTCCAGGAGCATTTGGACAGTGCTCTCAGGGATGCCCAGGGTGGGATTTTGGGGTGTCTGAGCAGGGTCAGGGGCTGATCAATGATCCCTGTGGGTCCCTTCCAGCTCAGGATATTCTGTGGTTCCATCAAAGCAAATTGTGCCTGATTGCTGATCGCTGAACAGTGCTGGCATGAGCGAGAGGAAGATTTATGTCTGAAAAGCTTCATCAGACCAATATTTAGCCAACATTAATTACCACCCTCATTAAGAATGAGCTGAAACATTGGGGAGTGTTTACAGACACATGGAAAGTACATGAAACTGGGACACTCAGAGAGAAAAGCACACAGCTTTCCAGTAACCTTTTCAGGCCCCAATCATTCAAATAACCATGGACAACACTTTAAATAACCCCAAATATACATTGGTTTAGACCAGAAAAATGTATATTGTATATATACCTCATGTTTTGTGAATGCTCTCCCTCCAAGGCTTCCTCCAGCCGCCGTTGGAGCGAGGCTTTGTCCCAAATCCCTTGGGATGCCTCTGTGGCATCTGCTGCTCGCCCAACTCCCATTCCCAACACTCAGCCCCACCAGGGGACCACTCCCAGCCTGTTACCCGCAGACCATGCTCTGCCTCCCAGGAAAACCGGGATTTTGCTCAAGGTTTATAGATTCAATCAAGCCTCCTCAAACAATTCCCATGGAAGAACTTGATATACATGAGGCTGAAGCCTTAATTTTTTAAGTTTGCTTTTCCCCTGCCGTACAGATTAAATACATAATTTGATTTCATCTCATTCAATTTTAAAGCGATTAATCTTATCAAAACCCACACGAGTGGTCCCAGCTCGGTCCAGCTGGACAGGTGCATCTCAATTCCAAAGCAAAGCTCCATCCCTGACCTGGATTTTGTCTCCATGCACCAAGAGCACTGAGTCCCCTGCCCAAAACACTGTCTCCAGTTGAAAAGAGAAGCAAAATCCAAATTCCCAAGAGCCCCGCAGTGCCCAAAAACAAAATCAGGGTTCCATTTTGCTCTGCTGGCAAGTTGCCTCCTGCAACGTAGGCTGGATTTCCTTCTTTTAAAATCTGGGAACAATATAAATGGGAGATAACTTGCAATCCTTAATGCTTTCCATCCTCTTTGCAAAATCTTTTTATAATGCTCAAATAGTTGGCTTCCAGTGATGATCTTATAATGATCCTGGGGAGTACTGAGAAACTGCGAGTAAATTCAAGTCAAATACATTTTAGAAAATTAATACAATATCACAGACCTTATATTGAATAATTTTCATTACAGGATATAATTCTCTTACTGGGGAAGAGCAATAACATGGTGATTGTTGATGTTGCCAATGCTCTTTTGTATTTTTTTTTTTTAAATCTGCAATACTTAGGCAGTAAATTGTGCCGTTATAGTTGCTCGGCAACCATAACTTCTGCATACTCACCTCCCATGGTTTTGTAGCAACAACAATCTTGTGATAACAAGGGGATGGGTATCTTTTTTTTTTGCAATCAAGATTCTCCTTGATATGCAAATGTATGCAACATTTAATGTATTATGTATGGGAAAAAATTAAAATAATTATTTCATTTGAGTAATGAGCCTTAAGTGTTGATTTCGGATTTCGAATGGCAGGAATGGACCTGCTGAAAATTTGATACCAATAAACAGAGGAAATCCACTGGCATAGAGTAAAACAATTATATTCTCCTTGGAACACCTGCTATTTACATATTTCAACTGTGAAATACAAAACAGGAGTGGGGAGAGCATCCTGGATTTGTGGGTGTGAGATCTGGAGAAGAGCAAGTGGCCATTTAAAACAAATGGCAAATAAATTTAAAAAACCAAAAACCTAAGAAAAATGGACTCAAAGTAAATTCAGCACCTGCAGAGCAGGACAAAATTATGTTAATCTTTTCCAGAGAAACTTGATTTTCTTTGGTAGATCTCTGGGACTCAGTGCAGGAGACCACTTCAATATTTAATCTCAATTCAAGGATTTAGAGCCTGAGAGAATTTTGGGCATCCCCAAAGCGAGAGGCAGAGGGACCTGGTTTCTACACTTCCATAAGAAAAAAAAATCAGTTTTTAACAACTGTTTTTTTCTTATGGCTCTTTGGACTGAAGTGGAATTTGCTCACGGATGTGCTGTTGCACCTCATCAAGATTTTGAAACGGCGTTTTTTATTATTTGCAGTGTTTTTGTGGGGTTTGGGGGTTCTTTTTTGGTCTTCAGAATGGTCCTATACTCATCAGACATTTATTTTTTTCCTCATCCTCTGCACAAAGAGAATAAAAAACTAAATAAAGAAGTTATTAGACCATCCTGCAGGAACATCAATGGACCAAAATGATTCTCTTCTTAATTGTTTTAATTAAGGAAAAAGCAAAATTATCTACATTTCTGTTTTAATTGCTAGAAGGAAAAAATAGTTTGATATTGCACACTGAATTCGGAGGAATCTGTTATGGGGCAACACCGCTGAGTGATTTTAATTATTTAATGTAACAAGCTTATTTCCTTCCAAGCAGAATAGAACTTAACTTTTCACATGAACACCAAGTTTGGGTTCGGCTTTTTCTCCTTTGACATGACTTTCTCATTCGATCCAGATCCCCTCACCATAAACACAACCGAGTTTCTTCTTTTTGGTGTCTGGGATTTAATGGCGAATTTACCACAGAAGAGGGAACTGCTCTGGACATCAAAGAGGTAATTTTCCCTGTTTCATCTCTGCCTAATCAGGATATCCTCCAACTTCTGGAAACCTTTGTAAGTGCTTGAACATCGTGTCCCTTGATTAAGCTACAAATACCCTGAATGGATCCTCCTGCTCTTGGGACGCTGCTGTTGGGAGCCAAGATCCTCCACCTGAGCAACACAACCCATGGTGCTCTGCCTGAGTTTGGATCAAACCAAGAATTGCACTTTTCTACTGCCCTGAGGCTGCCACAGCAAAATTATCTGCCAAGCAGCACGGCTATAAATAAAAAAATAAAGAAACCTGCCCCGGACTCTTGAGAGAAATGGCTTTTTTGAGCAGTAGAAAGGGAGCTCCCAGTGCCAGCAGCCTCCTGGTCCTCCACCAGGATATCGCTGGGCATCTTTCCCAGTCACCTGCAAGAAACCCTCCCTCGCCCAGCCCTCGCTGCTTCCCAGGGCGGAAATCGTTTAAAAGAGCTTTAACTCAGATGTGCCATCAGAAGTGGCAGTGCAGGGAAGCTGCCACATCCCTGCAACACACTCAACATTTCCCCAAGGAGCTCGTGGTCCGGGTTCCAAATATAATTAGGAGAAATTTCAAACACTGCTTTAGATTACGTATACAGTAACATGCAGTACTGACACAACTATAGAGGATATTTCTTCAAGTCTTTAATCATCAAGTCATATTTTGTCTTCTTTACATATAGGTCATTTCTTTGACGGAATAAATTATGATTAGCCTCTTAGTTTAAATGTAAAATTTAGCAGAACTATAGTGTCACTGCTCCCTGTGTTCTTCCTTTCAGTATTTCTCTTTCATTAAAACTGCCTTTGAAATCTTTTACCCTCTACTATATCTGAAGCCCAGGGAGGACACTCTAATTTCTGAAACCCTGTCTGTGCTAAAGGAAAATGTGGAGGCTCAGGCTTCTGCATCCTTTTTTTTTCCCTTTTTTTTTTCTTTTTTTTTTAGGATACCAAGATCACAGTGTTGCTGGTCTACAACAGGCAGGGAGCAGACAGCCAGAATGTGGGATGTGCTGGGAGATTTTCCCTGCAAACTGGGCCTTTTCTGAGAGCACAGTTCTTCTCTTAGTATCTAAGGAACAAGACTGAACAGAAACAACTATTTTTGTTCAGGCACAAATCTTTCCGTTCCCCAAAATTTTAGATGCCATATATGGATGTGCATATATAAAATATTTACTCTGAATAGAGACGATTTATGAAATTCAACAGGCTGGGCTCTTTTGAACATCATAAACTTTGCTGGCCAGGCTGATGTGTTCATGTATAATTTTCGCCTCCTGCAGAAACCTTTTTTCTGCTTGGTTCTCTTTGCTGCTCAGAAGTGTTTGGAAAGAGCACATCCCAAATTCTCCATGCACATCCCAAATGGTGCCAAGCACCCTCCCCACTGTGTGAAAACTCCAATTGCTCAGGGCATTCCAGAGCTGTGCCAACATCTCACCCAGGTTAGCACAGGGAACCAAACGCTCACCCGAGCTGGGGCAGCACTTGGCTCTTGCTGCCACAACAAATTCCATCCAAAATGCCACGGAAAAGCTCTTCCCCACAGAGTTTTCACAAGGCCCTGGGTACACATTCACAGGCACAGAATCATGGTATGGTTTGGGTTGGAAGGGACCTTAAAGCCCACCCAGTGCCACCCCTGCCGTGGCAGGGACACCTCCCACTGTCCCAGGCTGCTCCAATGTCCAGCCTGGCTGTGATTTGTTAAAGCTGACACCAGCACCAAAGCAAAAAACATTAGAAAAGAGAAAAAAAAAAAATATTCCAAATAAATCACAAATGACCAAACATTACCTTACTAGAAAGAGCTCCATCGACTCCTGTGGTTCTACTTTGAGCAACACCAAGCCAGGATCAGAAGGGTCATAATAAAATTGTTAGACTTGCCAAGGCATTTATTTTTCACTGGGCTGAAACCCCTTATTTCCCAGCCAGAGAGACTGAACTTGCAAACTGGTCAGCACTTAAACAATCTCTGTAAATATGAGAGGAAAAAAGCAAAGAGGAGTTTGACCATGACTGTTAGGAACTGCTGTCCGATAGAAAACTAAAATTGCATCAACGTATTATAAATATGAGGATTTAAAGCCTTCTGGAGAGGGTGAGGTTATAATGCTGCTGGACCAATACTATAAAACATGAAAGATTTCACCCTGCTGCCATAATTCTGCTACTCTGATGCTGGATTTTCTTAAAAATATGCATCTGCATTGCAATATTTAGAGATGCTCGTGATTCTTCTTGATGTATTCCCCCCCAAATCAGAGGATTTCTTTTGGACAGGGGCTGATTTTCAGCTGGGAAAACTAAAAAAGGTTGCTACTTTGGAGCAAGGACCCCTGTGGTCCTCCACTTGGCAGGACAATAGAGTATCCATGGGAAAACTGGGCCATAAATTGGAGTGGTCCACGGAAAGTGGGAAATGCGATTCTAAATCCTCGGCTTCACCACTCCTCAGAGCCAGAGCAGCGTCACAGGATGGAAAACTGGTCTGGGGGACAGAGAGCTGGGGATTCACAGCTCCCACACACCTTCCCTTTCACACCTCCTGCCTGTCTCCAAAGCTCTGTCCCAGAAATCCCCTCCCAGAGCAGGATTCCCAGTAAAAACGGCACGCAGGCCTTGGGGTCTGAGCTATTGATTCCAACCCCCCCATGCCATAAAACCACGACAGACCCCGTAAAGCCCTTTAGGAAGATTGGTGTCTAATTCCCATTATCCCAGAATGAAAAAAAATTAGAGACTGTAAACTCTGCATTTCAGATTCCCTCTTTTGTTTCAGGTAAGATTCCTAAAGATGTCATGAATTATCAGATCCTGTGGGAAGATTTTTATCCTTTAGAGGTACTGACTTTGTATTTTGGGATGCAGAGCTGCTGGAACATGGTTCAGTCTACAACAGAGCACATCCAGAATCACAAAATTCTCCTTTTCATGGAAAAGATCACATTAAGAAGAGGTGGAGAACCTCTCCTTGAAAAAAGACCAGAGGATGAAATATCCATTGTAAGTTCCACGGCAATTTGTAAATAAATATACCTAGTAACTAGTAATTAACATTTTATTAGATAAATGACTCATGCACACTAAATTACCATGCATAAATACGCCATTAATATGCAGCAGAACTTATAGTTCAAAGCTATCAGCAATGTAAACATATGTTCACCCACTCCATCTCGTGCTCGAGGGCTGCCATGAAATACAGCAGTGATTTAGGGACCTTCAGACTGTCAGGGAAGCCTCCTCCTTCATCCGAGGCGATGGCATGAACTGGCTGCAGCCCACAGAAAGGCACAGAGTGATCACTGCCGAGCTCTTTGGCTCTTTGTTCATTAGCAGTGGGCAGAAAAACTCATTTTCTGCCCATTAAAGCAATGGGGAGCTAAGGACTGGAGAGGAATAGAGGATTTCATGCACGGAGAGGTGCCTGCCTTCAGCCCAGGAGGGACCTGGAGCTGCTGGAGCAAGTCCAGAGGAGCTCCAAGGTGATGTGAGGGATGGAGCAACTCTGCTGGGAAAGCTGGGATTGTTCAGCATGGAGAAGGGAAGGCTTTGGGGTGACCTAATTTTGGCCTTCCAATGCCTGAAGGAGCCAACAAGAAACACGGAGAGGCACTGCTTCCAAGGGTAGCAGTGACAGGACAAGGGGGAATGACTTCAAAGTGAAATAGGATAGGTTTGGGTGGGATTTTAGGAAGGAATTGTTCCCTGGGAGGGTGGGCAGCCCTGGCACAGGTGCCCAGAGCAGCTGTGGCTGCCCCTGGATCCCTGGCAGTGTCCCAGGCCAGGCTGGACACTGGGGCTTGGGGCAGCCTGGGACAGTGGGAGGTGTTCCTGCCATGGCAGGGATAGAATGGGATTGGCTTTGACCATTCCCTTCCAACCCAAACCATTCAGGAATTCTGTGATAACAGCAGAGCATTTTGCCATCATTAATGAGCCCAGCAGCAAAGCAGGGCAGTGCTGCTCCCCCATCCCAGGCTGGATCCAGGCAGGATCAAAGGCTTCGCCCCTGACCGCACAGGAGATGGTGTCAGAGAGGGCAGTGGCTTCAGCCAAAATCAGCCCTTCAGCCACAGTGCTGTACCTCACCCCGAACAGGAATATGTGATGAAGTATGACCTCCAAGAGATTTAAAAACCACATGTGATTGCCACTTGTTACCTTGAAATAGATGAAATTAATTTCCTCTCCATGCCATTCCTCCTCTCTCCTAGAAATCCCTTTTCCAGGAAATAAACAGCAGTGCTGAGCAGTTGGCTTTCATCCTGCTGTCAGGCTCTCCAAAGGCACCACTCACAGGAACTGCTGTTAGTACATAAAATATGACACATGTGAGGAAAGGTTAACCTGGACCCTCACAACCCAGCTCTCGGTTAATTCTAATTTCAGAACAGAACAAACCACAGCCCGCGGTGTTAGGGTGACAACCAGAGAGCAGAAAGCACCAGGGGGAGGAGGACATCAGCAGAACTTTCCTTGGGAAGTGCAGTTTTACCCTCCCACATTCTCAGACACAAAGCTGAAAGCAACTTGAATTTCTCCAGGAGTAAACCTGCATCTCTTCAGATCTGTGTCCATCGTGGATGAGAGGTCCATGGAGTTTTAGTAATTTGGGGTGGAGAGCAGCCCAGCAGCTTTTCACCCCGGCCCGGCAGGGCAGCCCTGGTGTTCCCTCTGCTTGCAGCCACCCCGATCCCATCCTCCCTCTCAGCAAGAGCTCACCTGGGCATGGATGAGCAGCCAACCATGGCCAGCACCTCCCCCAGCTGCTGCCACCCTTTTATATCCTTTAAACACCTTAATAGCTCGGCGGAGGTCAAAGAAATCAGGACTTGCCTGCTCTTCCCCCTGGACCATCCCACCTGCAGCCCTTCACCTGGCAGGCACGAGGAGCCACTTGGTGCTTTTCACTTTGCTTCTAATTCAAATACATGCTTGAACTGAAATGTGGATTTTATTGTTTCCTTGGGTCGTGATTAACCTTCTCATCCACAGCCACCAATTTTGGCTGACGGGATGTTTTGGCAACTAATTCCCCATCAAGGAGAGGACAAACATTGTTCAAAGCTGCCTCTACCTCTTCTCCAGGTTCCTCTGGAGTGTGCAATATCATTTATTAAATGTTTTAAAAGGCATTCAATAGGAGTATGAAACTTTTTGGTTAAAATATCAGGCACTGCATGATTCAATATCCTTCCCATTTACAGAGCACACAAGGATACTTCCACAATTTCAACATTATTAGAGGGGCTGTGCTGAAAAATTAACCTTAAAAATCTCACAACAGCTCGTTCTTCATGAAGAGGGGGAAATAAAAAGCCACCAAAAGTTGTCTGTTCCCTTTTTGAAACTAAACAGCAGTTGGGTAAATGTGTGCTATGTACAAATAACAAAAAATGCATATAGCTGAGTAGATGTTTTCCATAACAATGCTCCAAGAAATTGCATTAAACCTCAGACATTATCCCTGGTTTTATAGAATTGCCCACAGAGACAGACACCAACAGCACTATTAAGTATCAAGAAAGTACCAGGCTTGTTACAAGAGCTTTATGAGAGCCAAGGATCAAATATTTTTTCACAGTTTTATGTGGATAGTTTCATGAAAATTGATCAGGTCTAAAAAGTCACAGTCCAAATGAAGCTAAGGTTAAAGATAATTTATACATGATATTCCTAATTTTATTCTGAGCCCTTTTATTACTATGTAGGCCTTTATGACTTTAAAGAAAATGTCAGTGGCAGCAAATGACATTGTACTGAATAATCTAGTTATGAGGGAAAAGACATTTAAAACTATTCCAGATCAGCTTTGCTCTGTTCTGCTGAACTTACAGTTTTATCCTACACAGCTGGGCAAAACTCCTTGCTGGATTTTTAAATCCTCTTCACGGTTGCTTTGCGAGCCAATGCCTCTTCCCCTTCTCTTCTTAATTCCTTGGAAATTTCATGTTTCCCCCGTTTTTTTCAAAGTCATGGGAGGGAATTCAGTTATCCCTCACGTGCTCGGGGGTGTCTCACTGTGTGTTGCTGCCTCAGGGTCCAGCCCAGCCCTGAATGCTCAGGACAAGGAAAAATTCACTCAATTCCTGATGTTTGTGCTTTTTACCTGTCCTTGGGAGCAGCAACTGTGTCCCATCAGCACCACAGCAGGGACAGAGATTGGAGACAAATTCCTGCTGCTCTTGACATGGACAGACAAGACATTTCCCTGAATCCCTGTCGGTACAGCACCAGGAGCAGGGATGGCTTTGAAGGGCATCTCTGGCTCTTTTTTGAAGCATCCACATCCCAATTTGCAGGTTTTGTTCCAATCTCTCCTTTTCCTCCTTTCAGTCAATCTCCAAATATGAAACAACAGCCACAACAACAAATCCGCAAAAGATAAAAAATATTTACTGTGTTATTAGAGAGACATCTGTCTCATGACAACAATATTTGCATTTTTCCAGCCAGGAAAAGAATGGGAGTGGTGCAGAGTGACCCCATGGACAGATTTTGACACCCCATTAGATGTAGGGAACAGGTTGGAGGGTCACCTTTTCCCATGGAGGCCCCCAGGAGGTTCCTGGAGGAGTGACCAGACCACAGCCCTGTCCCTGCTGCTCTCCAGGGCAAGATCTCCCTGTGGTGGCACAGTTTGTCCTGTCCCCATGGCTCTCCAGGATGAGGTTTCCATGGATGGAAGAGCCAATGAATGGCTAGGAATGTGTTCCCAAACACTATGGACAATTAAGTTCCTGGGATAGGCTAAAAGTACCCAAATTCCATCAGGTGGATTCCCTGAATATTTAGGGATCTCCATGCGAGCTGTGCTCCTTGAAGCATTTTGGCTTTGATGGAACAGAGAGATGAACACATTATTCTGGCACAGGTACAGTTCTGTTATAAATAAAGCTTTTCTAGGAGTATCAATCACTGTGTGATTTATTAGGAGCACACAGTGTTAATAAAAAAACAAAGAGTATTTTCACATAAATTTTGGGTTTATATTTAAATTTCTTTAAAATCCTCAGTGTCAAACAGTTTGTCTTCTTTTTCTTTTTTTCTTTTTTCTTTTTTTCTTTTTTTCTTTTTTTTTTTTTTTCTTTATTTATCTTTTTTTTTTTCTTTTTTTTTTCTGTGTGTGATTTCCTGCTCAGGGAAAGAAATGAGAGTTCTTATCATTAACAGTCTTCCCAAATTCTGCCACTGTCTGAATCCACACTACCCCTGGTTTTCCAGATGCTTGTTTGAAAGGCAACTGTTATTGCATGTCATAATTGTGTTCATAGCTGAGTAAACACCTTCACAGGTGCAAAAAGACCCGAAAGCTGCAAGAGTTGTAAGGCTGAAAAAGCAGAAATTTTATAGCCTTGTCATGGACAAAGGAGGTGTAGAAATGAAATACAATATTTTCCTCTGTCTGAAGTGTAACACTTGATTAGCTTGAAAAGCAGTGAGAGCCGTGTGGCCGTGCACAGGATTTAATCAAAAACGTAGCTTTGTTTGAAAAGTGATTAGGTAAAAATGTCATTGATTTCTACAGCAAATCTGCTCGCTGAGGGTTTCAGAGCCATAGACTCCTTTCTTTTCATAATATTTATATTTTAACTGATTTTCAGTAGTGGTCAAATAGAGCTATCAGGCAAAAATAAGAGTAGGAATTGTTGTGGCAGAGGGTTTTTAGTGCAAGTAAAATCTCAATTGCAGGATTTGTCTCTCCCTCTTTTCCTCAAGCTCCTCTATGTTTCTTCATCACTGTATTTAATTTTTATTTCTTTTAATCAAAACTTAAACTTCTCTTGGGTCAACCAAGCTGAGCTCAGGAGGCAAAGGGTAGCAGACCTGGAAAAATGTGATATAACAGACCTGGAAAAAAGAATTGCCCAGAGCAGCTGTGGCTGCCCCTGGATCCCTGGCAGTGTCCAAGGCCAGGCTGGACATTGGGCTTGGAGCAGCCTGGGACAGTGGGAGGTGTCCCTGCCATGGCAGGGGTGACACTGGATGGGATTTAAGGTCCTTTCCAACCCAAACCACCCTGGGATTCTCTGAAAGAATTGCTACATATCAGGCAAAGTGTCCATCCCCATCCCCACCCCAATCCCCATCCACAGCCTCAGCTGTGTTTCCAAATGTGGATCAGGTAGGAAATGGCCACAATGGATGCTCCTTCCTACCTCCAGTTCATTGCTGTTTTGGTCAAATAAATTAATTAAAATGCAAATTTAATTGAATAGATATGTTAAACTACGAATATTTTTTCCATAAGTGAATGGATCTATCTTCTGTAATGTGTATCTTTAAAAAGAAAGTCATTCCCTAGTTCATATAATTAGTATTATAATCTAATTATAATATAATTAGTGATATTCTCAGAAACTGCCTAAGTATAATAAACACATATTAACCTGTTCATTTTTATTAAGTTATTTCATTCAAGTATTGTTCAGATGAGCAAATGCTTCATAAAACTTTTTCCATAATGTTGGAGAAATTATCAAATCCCCCTTTACCTGAACAGGATCTTTTAATATGATTTTTAATGAGAGGGAAGATATCACAGAAACCCTTGAAGAGTCCTGGAGAGATATTATTGATCTTTGGAGTTAGATCACCTTAATGATTATCTTTCATAGCAGCTGGAATATTTTGTTCCTTGTCTGCTAGAAAGACACATCTGAAGGTTAAATACAGCAGGATGGAGGAAAATTTCGTTGGAAGTTTATAAATCCATCACATGGAGGAGGAAGAGAGAATTTGCTGCAGAATTCCCCAAAATGCCTCCTTGTCCCTGTTCACAAACATCAAGGAGCACAAGCCCAGGGTCTGTGGCTACAAATTAGGGACAAAATCAGGTCTGTTCAAACTGGGACTTTGATAAATAATAAAATTCACCCCTGGAAACACCCAGCATGTGCTCATTGAATCCCAGAATGGTGTGGGTTGGAAGGGAATGGTCAAAGCCCATCCAGTGCCACCCCTGCCATGGCAGGGACACCTCCCACTGTCCCAGGCTGCCCCAAGCCCTGTCCAGCCTGGCCTGGGACACTGCCAGGGATCCAGGGGCAGCCACAGCTCTCTGGGCACCTGTGCCAGGGCCTGCCCACCCTCCCAGGGAACAATTCCTTCCCAATATCCCATCCAGCCCTTCCCTCCTGTGTGAAGTGATTGGAGCCTTTCAAACTCCTCTTGTACCCTGGTTTTTGTGCTTTCAGAAGCACAGCATCCCTCTCTCAGCTCGGCATCAAGGAGATTTTCCTTTCTCAAGTCAGAGCCTGCCAAAGCCTCCCGGTGCCTCGCCAGTGCCCAGGGCACCCCAAGCAGCCTCACAAACAACGGATTTGATCTTTTTCTGAGCTGGACTTCATTGGAATCATGTTATCAATTCTTTTTCGGGATCCTTGAGGGTGTTTTGCGAAGAAATCAGCATGTGTGGTTTCATAATGATGTTCCACGTTTTCCTTCGGAAAAACAGCACAGACAGAGGGGAATGCTGCCAGAGGTTTTATGGCTCATGTCTAACCTTCCTTAACCTTTTTTTTTCTTTTTTTAATGTCTCCCAGTATTGACAAGACCCTTAATTTGTGATCCAAGGCTGTGGCACTTCTCAAGATTAAGCACAGTGCTGCGTTAGGGAGCAGCACGCAGAGCTGGGAAGGATGGATCCGTAGGCAGATCCCACCTGCTTCCCACCCCACCCAGCCGTGGGGGAGGATGGATCCAGGGACAGCTCCCCCCTTCTTCCCTCCCTAACCAGACAGTGGTAAATCAGCAAATTATAATTCATGTGGCAGATAAATTTATTGGGAAAAAGACCCAAAGCACCAGGAGGAGGATTAGGATAAATGGGCTGGAGTGGGAAGGGCTCGTCCTGTGCTCCTGTCCCCGGTGTCTGGGGACACAGGGTGCCCTGAGCATCCTTCCCACACCACTCCACACCACAGCTCCTGCACAATCCACGGGAATGACACACACAGCCCTGGGGACAGCCTCTCCCAGCCCACATCCATCCCAGGGGCCTCATCCACCCCGCTCCAGGCGCTGCTGCAAGCACAATTGAACAGATTTTGGTTCTCCTCCTACACCGGGATGAGCAAAGCCCAGGGTGCTCCCAAAAGGCTCTGCTGTGGCTGTGCTGGGCCCAGGAGCAGCTGTCCAGCTGGGATCACAGGGCTCTGGGCAGTGGGACAGCGTTATCCAGGGCTGGGCTGGCACTGGGACCAGGAGAGGACACGGGGGGACTGTGACAGCTCCGTGCCGCTCCAGGATCCTGCACCACTGGAGCATCCCTCCAGTGGCCCTTTAAGCCAGATTGAAAGATGCTCTGCACTGCCAGGCTGACAAAAAAGCGGCATTATCCGAGCTGTGGAAGCGGCTCTGGGTGTTTAATGTCTCTCAATGGCTGGGGTGGGATAGCGCAGCATCCGCTGAAAGTCAAGCAGCTGAATCCTTGTGCACTGCTTTGAAAAATTAGGGGCATTTATAATGTCTAATATGTTGCAAGCCAGGATGATTTAACAGATGGTTTAAAAGGAAAATCAGCATGTCAGGCAAGGCCCGGTGTGTCGCTCTCTGTAGATTTCTATAGAATGGGAGAGTGATAAAAAATGTTTTTCTTCTCTATTTCAATACTGAGAGATGTTAAAACTTGAAACCTTGAGGGAAATTGCTTAATTACCCTCGTGGTGTCAGTGGTCCAGAGCAGTGGGAAATTTCAATTCCCTGCAGAAAGGGGTCAAATAGGGAACAACCAGGACACTTTTTAAACTCTTGTTAATGCCTCATAACCTTTAATGAATAATTTTCAGTGGCATGGCCAAGCCAACCTCACACAAAAGACAGTCATATTTACCTTCTGCATTGGAGTTCACCTTAATTCTGGGCACAAAGAGAAAAATATAAACAACATTTTCGCTTCCATGCAGTTGGAATACCTGAAAGGAAATTTGGATTTTTAAATGCCTCTACTTCCATTATGCCTTGACATATAATTTATATAGAATTCTCAATTTAATGTGTGAAAGCAAGTTAACTTTTCTTTTATAAGTGTGGTGAGCAGTGCTATCCCCACACCCTGCATTCAACAATTACACATTATTTTTATTTTAGAAAGAAGAGTTAATATTTAAAGTTGCCCTTTAATACTCATTTGGAAGCACTGATTGAATAATAAGCCAAGCAGCTCAGTGTATCACATCTCTATTAAATTCTCTTGCCTTTTTTAAGATTAAAAAAAGAACTTTTTTCTTCCTCTAAATGCAAATCTTTCTGTGTAACACTGTGCCTAATCTACTACAACTAATTAATCTGTTTGAGCTGATGAAATGTTACCTCTGCATTTTTTGTTCCTTGTATACAATTATTGTAACAGTGGTGAATAAATCAATATTCCCAATCCAACTGTAAAAAACAATCAAGAAAAGCAGTGCTTCTCAGGGAAAAAACACCAAATAATATTTATTAACTCTGTCTCAATCCACAGCAGAGCCTAATACCATTCAAGCATTTTCTGCAAGTGTAATAAGCAAACTCAAATACATGATGAAAGTGGCACATGCCAATAATTTCACCATTTTACACTGCAGAGTAATTGAAGGATTTAATGAGAAACAAACCAATAAAAATAAATAGACCATGCGAGAGGAGGAGAAACTGATCTAAAATGGAAGTTGCTCCATTGTGAGTTTTAGGGGGTTTTTTTGCACGGTTAGACCGGGGGAAAAAAATGGGGTTGGGATGATTTGGTCTTTATTTCTACTTATTTTACATTTTGCAATTTGATTTCTGGAGAGGAAAGAGCCACTTGTTCTGTGCAGATTCGATTCTGCATCAAGATTCTCTCCCTCGGCTGCCGCTTCCCGCCGAGCCGTTCTTTTCCCGCTGAATTCCGTGATGAATTGTGTCTCTCTGCCTGAAGTTGGGAACTGTTTCTGTTGCATTGGTATTTATAAATAACTCCGAGCAGCCCAGCCTTTTAAATAATGGCACCGAGTCCTTCTGCTTTTAGAAATGTCCATAAATCACCGCCCTCATGAAGGGAATTCTGATTACAAATAAACTCCTTTGTCTCAGCTGTGCCCCTAAATTTTGGCCGTGTACAAATGTCTCGCCGAGCTCTGCAGAGCAGGGATGTGCCTGGACACACAGAACATTTTGGCCTTGCATCTTTTTGATGCACATTTTTACTAACCCCAGAGCTGGATCAGGCTTTTGATCTGTCTGACCCAACAAAATCTCACAAACTGATTATTTTTTCCTTACAAACGAGGCTCGAACTGGAGAATTCGGAGCTCCAGTTCGGCCCCCTCCCATCTGGTGCCACAGTGACAAAGCTTTGGGTGGCAGAACCTCCTCCCAAAGGGTTTTGGGAGGGCACAAGATCAGAGGTGTTCCCAACCAAGCCCAGGGTGACACCTGCTTAGGAGAGATTCAGATTCTCAGATAACACCCGAAAGCATTGGAGTTTTAGAGCAAACATGGGCATGCTCAAAAAGGCCAACGAGTGAATTGTTTTTCACTTACCGTCCCCACTTGAAATGTAAATATATAAATTCTCTTTTCAATTTTGAGCTAAATTCCTGAAAATGTGGACCAGAAGGGGCTCCTCACTCGCTGAGAGTGTGAGCAGGGCAAAGCCCAGCCTGCTAAAGCTGTACATTGAGAGCAATCACTCTCAATCCTGAGCACTGTACACCTGGCAAAAGAAACAATAAACCAGGATCTCATCTCTGAAGGGGATTATTTTCAGCTGCGTTGTTTGGATGTTTTTCCTTGTATGCACAATTGGAAACAAGGATTGTAATAAGTTATTGCTTTGTGTGGTGCTTTGGGAAGGAGGGAGGGGCAGGTTCAGAGACCCAGAGTGGAGAGGGCTCTCCCTGGACAGCTCAGGGCCAATCTCAGTGTACAGGTCAGCGACCCTTCTATAAAATCTTTGAAGTGCTTTCTTGAAGAGTATTGACTGTCCAGAGCCTTTTATACCATATCAAGTTCAAATGTAATGTCTTTATGAGCATAATGCACAAATCAATGGATTAGGACATTCAGATTATTTAGATGGAGCTGAGAGCGTGCAGAATACACTGAGGGGTTGTCCAAACAATTGACAGGGATTTCACAAAATAGGGTCTTCTAAAAAAATATTTTCTGTATCTTTACTTGTCAGGATGACAAGTTTTGCCTAGGCAATTAAACAGGAATTGTTTTATCTATCTTGGTGACTGAAGGCTGGCAGAGTTATAAATCCTATATTTTTCTGAATTTAGACCATCAAACCCCATTACTATTATTATTATTATTATTATTATTATTATTATTATTAATTATTTATTTATTTATTTATTTATTTATTTATTTATTTTTAATTTATTATTTGTTATTTATTATTATTTCAGTAGTGTGGAGGACATGGACTCTTCTATATCCTCTTTTTATGGAGCACAGGAAAATCCTCCCATCCCAGTATCTCTTCTTGCAGCAAATTTATTTCCTGCTACAAGTAGAGTTTAGTCTGTTACTTTCCATAGAAACACCAGGAGATAATGAATAGAAATTTCACTGTTTTGTTTTCAATTTTCAATTTCTACCTTTAATTTTCATTTCCTCTTACTCCTGCCTGGAGGACACTGTGTCTCTTCTCCATCCATGACAAGAAGAATCCATCCCAGCTCCCATTGGAGCCAAATCCAAGCTCCATCTCTCCACACCAGACCTTTCTCACCTGTATCCCATTTTCCTGTCCTTCCCACACAGCACAATGTGGCCATGGCCTCCTGCAAGGCACAATTCCACCCCAAAACTCCCTGATTTTGCAGGTTCAGAGCAAAATGAAACTGCTTGGACAAGATGGATTATGGAATCAGAAATTATTTTGGTGCAGCACAAGGTCAGCTGCACTTTTCAGTACCAACAGGTTCTAAAGGTCTCACATTTTTGGCAGGAACACTTTGCTAATGAAATACAAGCCAATGTGTCAGGAGTGTTTTTGCAATGTTTTAATGGCCCTAACTCGAGGACCAGACCCTCTGTATGTCCATGGGTTTGCTCCTTGTGCTAAGTGTTTATTTTTCACTCTCCCAACGGGGGAAACAAAGAACTGGAATTGCTCTTATGTCAAACTCATGGATGCAGAAATGTGTGAGATGGAAGAATTGAGCATTATTATCACTCCCGCCGTGACTTCTGGCAGGGAGAGGGTGGCACAGCCAGCCAGGCTGAAGGTTTCAAACCCTGACACACCTTGGGCCTGGACTTCTCAATTCTGGCATCCTCAGCCTTGCTTTTCGTCTTTTCCCAGGTCGGGAAAAGGCCAACCTCACCATGGACTCCAACCCTTCCAACACAGAGAGGGAAGTTGCTTTTTGCGGTGCAAAACCCCAGGAAAACTTGTCCTAGGAACCAGGGGAGCAACGATTCCCACAATCGTATTTCTGGAGGGGGGAGGTTGGACCAGATAATGCCTTGTGGTCCCTTCCAGTCTGACCCATTCTGGGGTTCTTTGGCAGACAGAAATGGAATGCATTTGTACATGGAAACCAGGAATATTTCCCGAACTGTGAGTGAGTGCTTGCCATGGGTGCTGCAACTGCCACTCAGGATATGAAATGTCCAAGGATAAAATCCTGGCCAAGGATCCACCAGCTGGCAGAAGAATTTGTGACTGTGGTGACACAAGGTCCAATGCCACTCAAAAGCTTTTACGCAGGTTATGAAATGTCCTTGTCATGGTCCAGCAGTGACATAAGCAGAAAAGTCAAAGTAGCAAACAGAATTGATTAAAATCTAGTTAACTGTAATTAATTCATTAATTTTAGTATAACTGGTGCATTTCCCCACCATTCCAGAACTCCGATCCCAAGTATTTCAGCGTTGGTAAGGAGCTGGTTCACCTCATTGCTAATTAAACAAATAATTTTCAAAAATCTGGGATAAATCCCCATGAGCCAAGCAGCTACTCCAGAAAAACTGAGATTTCAGTCAAAAACTGCCTGGTGACCACCAAAGCCACACCTCCCCCAGCTCAGCCATCACCATTTCCCATGGGATACAGCTCAGCCTGTTCCCAGCGCTCCTCACTCTGCAGAAACTTCCAGACCCACCAAATCAGAGTCCAAAATCAGGAGTTTCTGCAGATGGACCAGCAAAACCCAGTGCAGCCCGTCATCCTCCCCAGGAATTGCTGCTGATGGATGCTGGGTTTTCCAAACTGATTTCCCAGGCCAGAGAGATCTGGCAGTGTGTGCTGCAGCAACATTACACATTAGTTGTTATCCTCCAATCCGCCCTGTGATCAGCTTGCCAGTTTATATTTTTGTTCCACAAGGTGTATTTTTATTGTGAGGCACCCCCGGAAAATTTATGGAGTTTCCAGGTTGTCTGTATAAATAAATATAAGGAATATTAGCGTGTCACAGCGCGTTCCGGTCTGGTGTTGCAGAGCTGCCTTTTCTCCCTTGCTTTTTTATCAATGGAAATTATAAGGGAGATATTTCCACTGCCTTAGCTGTCAGCCAATCCATGTAAATTCCTGCAATTATGGGGGGAAAAAAAAAGAAGTGTCCCTTCATTACCAATCAGAATTTCATTTCTGGCCTCCACTGCACCCTCGTATAAACCTTTCCCAGGGATGCCAGGACAAATAAGTGTGCTGTATTTCTCGAATGCTCATTTTCCAGTCATTCCAGGAAGATTGGCGGCTACGTTGCATGCTTCCAGTGTAATTAGTCTTTTTTAATGAAATGGACCCTGGATATCTTCCACTGCGGAGCTCCAATAATAGAATTTAAGTGAAAGTAATTTCAAAGTGCAACAGTAGTTTACATATTAGTTATTGTATAAAGAAAAAAAACCTGCTCTGCTGTTCTAGGTTAAATGCAATTAACATCCAGGCCTTCTGCAAGGCTCCTGGGAGGGAATGATTGGTTTGGCAGGTTATTTCTCAGATTTTGATAAAAAGAAAAAGAAACCCCCCATTATTTTCATGAGAAACCCTCGCTGAAAATATTCCAGCCCTCTCTAGATTCAAGCCCTCCAAGCAACTCGGTAGAACACAAATATAACTCCAGAATTTGGACTAATTAACTATTGCTCAGAAGCACAATTACCATGTGAGCTGCTGCCCGTAGAATATTGCAGATAAATAACATTTTGCAAGTCCAAGTAGATGTCAATTCCTTTCTAATTAGCGTTTGCTGTGAGAGGAATGGACGGAGTTTTTAGTTTGGTTTTGGAAAAACACAGTGTGCAGAGCCCTGATGTGGGAACAAACATTGTGGCAACAACACAAAAACATATCCATTACATCCCCTTTTTTCATACAGCTGTATCCTATATCCAAAGAAAACTGTGGCTTTATGAGAAATACAGAAAGAACTATTACAGAATTATTGCAAGATTGCTCAAATCTTTAAAAAAAAAAAAGGAATTTTTTTGTTTTATTATTATTTTCCTTCTTTGTCCCTAGTAAGCACATTTTTTAAAAGCAATTTATTTTCTCATTTGAAAAGTCAAGTCTTTCACTCCCAATTGTTTCTACACATTCCCTGGTTATCTAGGAATAAAATCTAACCCTCACAGCATCTCTGAGCTGGTTTGATGGGGTCTTATTGCAAAGGACCTCACAGAAAGTTGCTCCCTCTTAGTTGCATAGGAATGCTTAGATCAAATCCCACTATTTTAATGTTTCTGTGGGGGGGGAACCAGATGCAATTTAGGCCAAACAAAACACTCTGGCTGGCCTGGGCTGTTTTCCTCGCCTTTGGACATTTTCTGCAACGTCGATGGTCCCTCACAGGCAGTTAAACACAACCTCTGGCTCGGGAAGTCCTGGAGATGCAGATTCCTGGAGATGCAAAACAGGCAAGGAAAGTCTCCTTTTCCTGATATTCATAGAATCGTGGAATGGTTTGGGTTGGAGGGACCTTAAAGTCACCTATTCCCACCCCCTGCCATGGCAGGGACATCTTCCACTGTCCCAGGGTGCTCCCAGCCCTGTCCAGCCTGGCCTTGGGCACTTCCAGGGATTCATCCCAGCCAGGGGTTGGGCCAGATGGATTATTAATGCATCCCACAATTGCTCTTCCTTTAGTACAGCCAGAGCATTTTACCTTTAGGAAATTGCAGCTTGAGCATGTTTAAAACCTACTAAAGTTAATAGAAATGTTCTCATCGACGTCAGTGAGCTCTGGACCACTCTCTCGGATGCTTCTTTTCACCTTGACCTTCACTCAAAAAATTCCGATTTCTAGTGAAAGTCAGTCATCTAAAACATAGAGAGAAGTAGATACTTCCACAGGACAATTAATTTCATCTTTAAAGAAGTAGTTGAAATACCTCCTTCCCCCCATCAACTACAGAAATATCTTGGATGTGAGGCCTAATATAGACACCCAACCCTTCCAAGGCTGCAATAAATGAGCTGGCTCCCATCCCCAGTGGTACAGTGGGGGGTAGAAGTGATAAAGTGAATTTTATCAGCCCAAGATAGAAGGAATAATTGCCAAAAAGGAGAAATAAGGTGCAGATAGACCAAAAAATCTGTCAGAAAAGGCCAGGTTAGAGACATCGAATGCAGCATTTGTGTTTGTTAGGTGCAGTCAGAGTTATTCCAGACCTCCAGGTTACCTCATCCTTGGCTTCGGCAGATCTGTGATGTTGTTTTTCTTCACCTCCTAGTGCCTGGACAGCAGGACAGAGACAGTGTGACCTTCACACTGGGCATGGCCACCACAGTCCCATTTCCCACATTCTGCTGATTCTCTTCTGAGCTGTCCTCATCCAAAACCTCCCTGTGCCACCACCCATCTCCAGCTGCTGATTTTCCTCAGGAAATACTCTTCCTTGGATTGTTTATTTTGCTGTTATGAGTGTGTTTTGCTACAAGAAATTACACTTAATTATGTTATAATATTTTCAGCACTGTTAATATTAATGCGTCGAAAATGATTTTTACTTAATTTTTACTGGGTGTTCGTGTATAATTGATAGGGAATTTGTTATTAAATCTTTTATTTGACTGATTACTTAATCATTCCCACATGGTTATTGAAGACAATCTTACATATAATTAATTTCACTAATAGAGACTCCCCATGTTTTCCTTCCTAGGCCAGTGTCTGCATGGTTATCATGTAATTTAAGGCTTTCCTGGGGCAGCTTTAAATTATGCACATATTTGTATTAATTACATGTGGCCTGATCCTGCTACCTTGTGTCTAGTGGTGAACTCCTCCTTCTGGAAGGAGCTTCTCTGAAGCCAGTGGGGCTCCTTGCCGTGGGATCCATGGGTTAAAAACAGTGGAAAACAAGGGAAAAGATGAAGAGAGGAAGAATTGAAGTTTGGTCCATCATGGGTATCTCCTGGCCTGTGCCTCTCATCATGGCTAATCCATGGGTCCATCTGCTACAGCACCATTTTGGGATGACAAATGTGACAGCACAGGACAAGGGAAGGGAGCAAATCCCTCTCCCACCCATGGAATGCAGAGATCCAGGCAAGGACCACGGGCCATGAGATGGAGCAAATGATGCTCAATGTCAGGAGAAAGCACGGAGTTATCCATCAGCTGACATGCCAAATTCCTGACAGGATGCTAAGTACCGCACCCGGTGCCAATTATTGACTCCCAATGACAAATTGGGTTTGCATATTGCATATTTTCCCCCAGACTGTGGAAGTAATCACTGACTACAGCACTGCACTTCAAGGGAAGGTGGGAAGAGCATGTGAGAGGCAAGTCCCGAGGAATTAACATGAGCAGCATGGCCCTGGCTGCCTGTGACCTGCATTCTGACGACACCAACAGCAGAAGGCTCTGCAAAACCTCAAGCCTTCACCAAAACCAGGAATCCACAATGGGCTCCGTGACGAGGCTGCCCGGGAATCCCCAGAAAGAAGGGACAAAACAAGGGGAAAAGGCCCCGAGTTGAACCAGGGGAGGTTTGGATTGGAGAGCAGGGAGACATTTCTTCATGGAAAGAGTTGTAAAGTTCTGGCCCAGCTGCCCAGGGCAGGGGTGGAGTCTCCATCCCTGGAGGGATTTAAAAGCCATGTGGATGCGGCACTTGGGGACACGAGGCTGTGGTGGCCTTGGCAGTGCTGGGAATGGTTGGATTTGATGATCCTAAGGTCTTCTCCACCCCAGATGTTCCTGTCTAAATATGGTGAGGGTGGAGCAAAACCCAGCTCCTGGTCCCAAATCCCTCTCTCCTCCCTGGATTCAACAGGATGGGGCACGGAACTCAAGTTAAGCATGAACTCAACTCTGCAGCATCAATGACATAGCAAGAACTTTTAAAATCAATTTATTTGTGGGGACCTGAGTGGAGCACGAGCTGAATACAAAAGAGTGGCCACAATAAGTTCATTTAAAGCAGAGACTCTTCCTAGCTAACATTTTAAGCTGCCCTCAAACAATTCTCTGCCATGTAGCAGCATTTCTGGGGGGAAAAAAATGGTCTTATGAGCCTAACTCTGCACAAAATTTCCAAAACAAGCAGGGACAGTGTTTGGTACTTGTGGAAGGATGGAATGGTTTATTCCCCTGGGACTGAGAACTGAGAGGGCAGTTTCGCTGTTAGATTTACAAAATAAAAACTGTAATCAACTGAAGCCCTACCTGGTATTTCCACTGTTGTGATATTTTGATTAATTTAGGCAATTCCAGTGGGCAGAGATTTTTGAAGTTGAGGCCTGTGAGAGCCTCTTTTACCCCATTGCTGGGAATCTCAAACCCACCAAGGCAGCATCAGGCCCCTCCACCAAGGCCCCCATTAATGTGGGCGATAACCACTATTTCTCCCCACACACCATTTAAATTCGGAGACACTGACAAACCATAACTCACAGGGAACCATTTGAAATTATTATTATTCAATGGCTTGTAAACTGTATCTCATCATTAAACAGAATAATAAATAAAAATAATGACCAGCTTTCAAGCCAGCAATGGGAAGAACACACTTTCCTGCCGAAGACTTGGTTCATTTTACCATCTTTTAATTAAAGCAAAATCCATCCTTTAATTGTGAGGTTGAGGAGATGGTGTTTGGGGTTAGGAACTGGAGGAAATCCCTTATTCTGCATTCCATTCTGTCTGTTGCCATACAGACCAAGCTATAGGTAGCTGAAGGAAAATATAACAGCCCCACAGATATTTTACAGTACCAAAACCTAGCTCGGGGCTACACATCCCCAGATGAAAGGCAGCAGCTCCGCGGAAGAAATGAGGAATTTGTCGGCGTGGCTGTTTGAAGTGCGCGGAGCCGCGCGGAGCAGGAGGAGGAGGAGGAGGAGGAGGAGGAGGAAGGGTTAAAGCCCCCAGCCCAGCCCTGCCTTGCCCATGGTCAGCCACCTCGTGTAATTCCATTAGGGTGCAAGATTCAAATGCAGAATTAGCTGTTGCCTACGCAGAATTATGTTAAACATGGCCCAGACTGAAAATCAATATTCTGCTTAAGTAACTGGCCCTCCAGTAATTTAATGAAGCTAAATTGCATTACACGGAGGTAAGGTGGTGGGGGACCATTTTGTCTCAAACCTTCCATTATACAGTGACTGTACAGCTGGATGCCTAAAGAGAAATTAAACATATACACTCATTTCTTCTTGAAGTTGGAACAGTGTTTTTTACACTGGATTACTTGTCTCCTTCCTTAATTTAAAACTACAGTAAATAATTTGCAGCCACATAATTAGGAAGGAGCCACAGTCTCATAATAAGAGGGAAAAATTGCTACCAGAGTATTAAAGGATTTTTTTTACTCGTTGAGAAAAAAATGAAAAAGGACATTAAATGTTAGATCTGTATTAAAAATGTAATTCTAAAGGGTTTAAATCTATGACATGTCTACACTGAATTAATTAAATTCATGATCTGATCAAGGACTGAGAAGCTACCTTGGAGCTATCTCTTAAAAATGCTATGTATGTACATGTCAAAATAGGAATTAAAAAAAAGCAGGCCTTTGATTTATTGGCAATTCATGCATGCATTATTGTGCTTTCTTGCCTGGCAGTAGGAGGGAAGTCAAAGTTTTATAAAGCACCTGAAACCTTCTCCTCACGCCTCTTTATTAAAGGAACTTCCTCGCCGAAGACGCCCACTCCCAAACTCGGAGCCATCCGCTCTGGATATGATCATGGTGACATCCACGACGACTTAACTCGTGTTCAAGCTGATTGACAAGAACAAAGAGCCTACAATTACATTATGCAGCACTTGTACTGCACCCTCTTTTATTTATTATTCAGCTGCAAAACTTCAACGGGAAGAAACACTTCAGAGTTTTGTGTCGGGGAGACGGAATTAAATTGACAATAATTCTGGGCCATGTGGTCTGAAGTTCTGCTGATTAGAGATTACTTCCCCCTAAATCATTTGTCACATTGCCTTATAGAAGGGTAAAACAGACTTCAACCATGTGTAGCTGCAGCGGTATCTTTGGGGAAATGCAGGCAGCAGAGTATGTATTGTTTAAAGGGAAAAGAAGTGATTTGCATCTTCAATCGCTATTTTTCTTGCCTGTCCGACTACCGGAATTTTCTTTCTGTACTTAAAAGGCAGTTAAACAAATGAAATTTATTTATGCCAAATCTGAAGTGAAAAAAGAGGCACTTAAAAGCATGTGTCTGTTTAACACCTTAGAGGGCAACCCCGGCCTGGAAAAGATGTGCCAATGTGAGGTGCAAGAGGCACCGTGAGCAGGAAAAGTGGGAACACAGCTCAGAGCTGTTGGGTCAGGCTGGCTCTTCCCAGGAAAGTGCTACCGATGAACAGCACATCACTCGCAGCCTCTCTCTGCTGCTGGTGTGAAGCCCCTGAAGGTGTTGGGGTGCATGCACTGCTCCAGTCTCGCACTTTAATTAAAACGAGACGTCACTGTCAGACCATCAAATCCATACCTCAGGTCATTAAAATGAAATTCCATCGCTGTTGTCTGCCCAAAATGTACAGACTGAAAACCCCCAGGGCAGGCGAGGGGAGCCAAGGGGTGCCCACCTCTGTTCCCTCCTGGTGCTTCTGAGCCAGAGCATCACCAAAATGTGAATATTCAGCCCCAGCAGTGAGCTGGCCCCACGTCAGCTGAACGTGGAAATGCTTCATGGATGTGTGGTGCTGGCTCCAGCCAGGCAGAGCAGGAGCTTCTCCCTTCTCCCCAGGAATGCTCAGAGTGGATCAGCGTCACCTTTGCCAAAAGACAGTTCCAACATAATCTCAGGCAATGAGGGAAGGAGATGAAAAATTCAGCCTCTCTTTTGCACATTATCGATTGAAAAGACTTCCAAGAGAAATTATTTTTACACCCTTGAATGCCACCTAGCAGATCTATATTTGGTCTCTTTTTTGACTCAAAAGATGTTTTACTCTCTTTTTTTTTTTTTTTTTGGAATGGCAATTCAATAATGTGTGGCTGAACATTTATTAATCACATTCCAGTTTAAGGAATTATTTTGAAGGGGATAACTGCTGTCAGAAATCCTGAAACACTTTCTGTTTGATTTCTGAGTCCATTAGAACTGAAATGTAGCTGTTCCCTTCCACACTGAGTTCCCGGCTTGTACTTGAAACCAGGAATGGCAGGATTTTTTCCTAGTAAAACATGAGTTTAAACACATATTCAACAAGGGAAACACGACATGTATTTTATAATACAAGGTCCTTTGGAGCAAATTATCCAGTTTTGGTTTTTTCTTTTTTTCTGTTTTTTTCTTTTTTTAAGATGCACCTTTATGTTCAATGATATTTCCTTTGGGGTTTTCATTAACATTCCATTAAAAAAAAAAAAAGCCTTTTTGTTTTTTTGGTGAAATATCTTGACTGATGAGTTTAGCTTTTTCCTCCTGCTCATATTTACATTTAGTGTTTTGATGATGTTAAATTCTACAAATGAGAGCAGTTTTTAAGTGTTCCTTTCAACACCGCCTGCCTTTTCTGTTTGATTTCTCTTGCTGATGGTGTGTTGTCAATGCTGAATGCTGGAATTGTTGTTGAGCAGGCACAGCTGGATGAATTAAAGTCTCTCCAGTAACTCAAACCAGAAATGACTTCATCTCAAAACTTTCCATGTAGCACAGGTCAGAGCTCTGAGTAGGGACAAAAATAATGGGGTTACCAGAGCAAGAAAAAGTCAAAAGTACAAGTCAAAATACAGAGAGCAGTTTGGGCTCGCCTTGTGCAGCAATTTCCCTCTGTTACAGAGTGAAGCCCCGATGGAGACATTTGATAAGTAATTGTATTTTAAGTTCAAATAGAATATCTGCATGTGTGCAGACACAGAGCCCTGTACACTTATCTTATTAGCTATTTACTTAAATTATCTGTTGGGTACCCTAATATATACCTAGTGTCGCCTAATGATATCATCTATTAATTTATTCAAGGAATTTTGCCAAAAAACAAATAAAAGCCTGGAACACAAACATTTCTTCCCCATTCATTTAGAGCTCATCACAAACAGTGAGGCATTTCAATGTGGCCAAGGCAGATTTTCAAAGGTAACATCTTTAATTAACAGGAAGCAATTTCTAAAGTCAATACAAGGCGGGGATGGTGTAATTAGACGTGTCTGAGTGTTCCTGCCCTGGGATGGGATGGGATGGGATGGGATGGGATCCATGGGATGGGATGGGGTGGGATGGGATGGGATGGGATGGGATGGGATGGGATGGGATGGGATCCATGGGATGGGATGGGATGGGATGGGATGGGATGGGATGGGATGGGATGGGATGGGATGGGATGGGATGGGATGGGATCCATGGGATGGGATGGGATGGGATGGGATGGGATGGGATGGGATGGGATGGGATGGGATGGGATGGGATGGGATGGGATGGGATGGGATCCATGGGATGGGATGGGATGGGATGGGATGGGATGGGATGGGATGGGATGGGATGGGATGGGATGGGATGGGATGGGATGGGATGGGATGGGATGGCATCCATAGGATGAGGAGGCAGGGGGTGTTCTCACCCTGGCACTGCTCCTCCTCCACCCACCAATTCCTCAGGAATCCCTTCTGCTTCACTCCATAAAAGCTCTTGCCGCGCTGTGGCAGCATGGGGAGCTGGAAAATTTCTTTTCATATCAAAACATTTCATCCATTTCTTTCTCTCGTTGTGAAGGGCAAAATCACCCTCAGCACATTCGTGTTTGGAAGAGGAGGAAGCACGAGCAGTGCCTTCCTCTCACACATCCTCATCCACATCCCCCTGCTGAGTGCTCCATGCTCTCTGACATTCATCAGGAGTGAGATTCCATCTCCCATCCCTGACCATCCTGCCAACATTTTGGAATCACAGAGCCAAGGAATGGTTTTAATTGGAAGGGAACTTAAATCCTGCCCAGTGCCACCTCTGCCATGGCAGGGACACCTCCCATTGTCCCAGGCTGCTCCAAGCCCCAATGTCCAGCCTGGCCTTGCGCACTTGCCAGAGTTAAGGAGTCCACAGCCTCTCTAGACAACCTATTCCAGTGCCTCACCACCCAAATTATTTTTTTTCCCTTGTTTTTAGTCTCTTTCTTAAGTCTGTGGAGAAGGTTTTACATTTCCTGCAATTTCAGATACACAATTTCTGTGTATGTCCCAACCTGCCGAGTCTCTGCTGGAATGGATGTGGCTATTCCAAGCTTCCCATCCACAGGAATTATCAGCATTTCTCCATCCCTAAGTGGAGCCAAAACAACACAAGCCTGACATCAGATGTATTTAAAAACACAGGTTCAAAACTCTTTTGATATGTTCGTGTTCGAGGGCCTCTAAAACTCAATGTTCTGTGCTGAAATCAATTCATGTTGTCAATAGCCAGGAATTCCCGGAGCTAAAATTGGGATCTCCTGTTGACCATTTCAATTCTGAAAAATCAGCATCACATAAATACAGATATGGAGGATGAATCTGAAAGGATGAGTTACTTTTTAACTGAGATAAAACAGTCCATAGTGAAAAAGTTCTTTGGTGCAGTGTTAAACCCCATGTCACACAGGGCCATGAGGTGTTTTACATTTTTCCTGTTATACTTGCCTGTATTTCAGGTGATTTGCATTAAATTTACATGTTCACAAAACCTTGTAGCTGGGACATTACACAGAGATATCCAGAGCTGATGTTCAGCACCCACAAAAGGGACCATTTCTGGGTAATATTCAAAGTATAAACACAGGTTAATATTTGTGTGCTCAGGAAAAACCGTGAAATCCCTACCAATAATTACAATCTGCTGACCACAACAATTCCAGGTGGTTAATGGTCACTCTGTACCCTCAGCTCTCCATCCACATCAGTTCTGGTGCAGAGGGGACAACTTTGACAAGAAACTTTTCCTCCTCCTGCTCCCTCCGGTCAGTGGCCCACGGCAGGGAACGTGGTGGCTCCAAAGCACTCATTGCTTTTAATTCAAAGGATTGGGAACCAGACTGAATTCTCAAGAAACCTCTTGCTCAGGGACACCACGGCTTTGTCACAGAAATGGCTGTGACACCTCCTGTCCACCTTGCAGGGGGACATGTCCCACTGTCCCACCCCACCCTCTCCATCCCTCCAGTTTCCTTCAGCACAGGTAGGTTTTTTGGCACTCTTCCTGTTTTCAGCCTTTTCCGTGACCCCCAAATTCAATTTTAGGGCAACATTGAAGGTGCAACAGGATTTTATTTATACAGCAATCACAGGCATGGTACTACTGCGGGAGAGAATTGGGCACCCCATCCTCAGTCTCTGCTCTCTCTGTGTGTCCTGGGGCTGTCTGTGACACCTACAGTGAGGTTTGCACCTTGCTGATCCGAAAAATCAGTGATTTTGTGTTTACACTGAGGTTCCCCCCTTCAGAGGCCTCAACAGTTTCAGAGAAATTGAGTTTTTAATTTCAGGAGCTGTTTGTGATTTAGTCTCTGCCACACTCACACTGCTCTGGCCTCGGACTCTTCCAGGGCTGGGGCACCTGAGCAACCTCTGCCAGGGCCTAAAATCTTCTGTCAGAGACATTTACCCCTATTTAATTTCAGATTGTGGAATATATCTCTTCCACACATTCCACAAGTTTAAATTCACTTTTGTGGAGCAACTGCTTAGACAAAGGACATGAAGGACCAATTCCTACAATTTCTTCTGTGTTCTGAACATTTAATGAAGGTGAATTTTAGCCCCGCAAGGTTTGTGAGATCCCACTTTCTGCAGCGATGACTCTCTTGGTATTTCCACTTAAAAATTTTATTTTCAAGGCTCCTTAATTGTATGTAAAGTTTTTCTTGGATCTGAAAGACAAAAAGCCCTAACAAGTCAAAGGCTCAGCCTGGGAGAAACAATTGATCTGCATACAGAGGGAAAGGCATTTTTAAAAGGGGGTTTGATACTTTTGTCGTTCTTACCCGAAATTGCTTTGGTTTTGAACTCACATTTCATCAACTGCAGAATTCACTTCAGTGTAAATCTCATTGATTTCAGCCACATTTTATTCCAGGGATAAACGTGATTTCATTATTCTATTACAAAGCACATTAAAAATAAAACGTAGGCGACAACTTTATCACTAAAGATGGGATTCATTACATATGGGTAAGGGGGATTTTTTTTTTTTCAAGAGGGGTTTAATTTGGATTTCTAGCATATAGCCATGCATATATACAGCAGCCAAAGAAGCTATAGCCTGTCATTTCAATAACACATGTATGAAAGCATCCCTAAGCACCTCCTGACATGTCAGGGATATGTGGTGTAAGAGTGTGTCCATGTCAGCAGTGACAAGCTGAACCTTAATGGCTCTAAAACAGTCTTTATGGTTTACTGTACCTGTAATCCATTTTATAATGAGTGCTCAACCACATACAACTATTCTCTGAGTTTCTCCTGCCTTTTAACTCACCCCAAAGTGCCTAAACGAAGGAAAAATCTCCAAATTGTGGGCGATCCTTCCCGAGGAGCATTATGTGCTGAAATACTTACGTGAGACAGGTAAATTAAGAATAAGGCTTTGCTCTAATCCTTAAGTTTCCTTTCATGGATTTTAAGAGAGACCAATATTGATATTTTACTGTGGTTTTGGGGGAAGATTTTAAATTTTATCAGGCTGGCACTGCTTTGGACTTAGGGAAGAGGTGAAAAGGGGAAGAAGTGCTGTAAGCCCATGATAGACACCACATATTTAGGGTTGGAACAAAAGCAGCATAGGATATTTCTTACCATGATTTCAGCCTGATCTTGCACCCTTTATCCATGGGAAATGCCAACAAGAAACAGGAAAACTCCTGCAAAGATGCAGCAGGAGCTGGAGCATCCTATTTGCGGCAGCTTCCTGGCACAGAGTTCTTTGCATACCATGGGATGGTTTGGGCTGGAAGGGACCTTAAGGATCACCAAGTTCCTCAAGGTTCCACCTTCCACGAGACCAGGCTGCTCCCAGTGCCATCCAAGCTGGGAATTCCAGGGATGGAGCAGCCACAACTTCTCCGAACAAGCTGCTCGTCCTTGGAGGAGGGAATGGTCTGTAGTTACAAAAGCAAAATAAGGTTTGGATTTCCAGGGAAGTGCCCAGAGCTGAGGTTCTGACATAGGAATGTGGAATTGTGGAAACCGAGTCCCAGCAGGGTGGGGGTGATGCCCCACACCTCGTGGGGAGGCCAGAGACAGGACCACAGGAATGTTTGGGGGTTTTTCTTAAAATAAATCTGTGGCTTAAATCCTTTTGTCTCTTCAATAACAATGATGCTGATGGTGGTAATAATAATTCAAAGAAGAATAAGGAGAAGAAGGAGGAGGAGAAGAAGAAGAAGAAGAAGAAGAAGAAGAAGAACAAGAACAAGAACAAGAACAAGAACAAGAACAAGAACAAGAACAAGAACAAGAACAAACAATAAATTTCTGCCTTGGAGGCCACAGACCCAGTGAGCTGATCTCCTCAGTCCCAGCCCAGGCTGCAGAGACCCCTGAGGAAATGCATCCCTCCAAGTCCTCCCATTTTCCATCCTCAGGGGCCCAGGTGACCCTCTCTGCCCCCCAGACCCTCACCCCGCACACCAAACCCTCCCTCCCACCAGTGCCTGCCCCGCGCCCCGCCCAGGGCGCTCGGAAATCAAGGCCAGCTCCTCCAAGGACAGCCCTGGGCACTGCTGACCCCCGGAGCAGGAGGCTGAGCATCCCTCCCGCAGGAAGGATGTCCTGAGTGCCATGGGCTCGGTGCCCGCGGGTGCCAAGCCCAGGGGCTGGGGAGCGCCCAGGGGGAGAGGGAAGGAAGCAACTAGAAACAGCCACTTAGCGTCTATTTAGAGCCTGGGAGCATTCGCGAAAGCCATCCCCATTACTGTTGAAAAGATGCAAATTTGGTGAAATAATCAGCTGTATGGCTGCAGGCTGTTTCTCAAGTACCCTGATTCCTTACAGGAGGGAAGGTATTAGTGTAAGACACGCAGCAAGGCCAAGTTCATGTTGCTCAGAGGTAGCCCCTAACCAAACTGCACCAAGTGCTATAAAACAAGATTTGTTATCCTGGAAAGCATTGACAGTTCCTCCAATAAAGCCCCAAAAAACAGAGCCCTTCGGGCGGGTTGCAGGGGTGCAAAAAGCAGCGCTCACAGGCACGGCGGCCGCAGGGGACCAGCGGTGTCCCTGCCCGGGGTGTCCCTGCCCCGGCTGTCCCTGTCCCGGTGTCCCTGGGCTGTCCCTGTCCCGGTGTCCCTGTCCCGGTGTCCCTGTTCCTGTCACCGCCCCGGCTGTCCCTGTCCCGGTGTCCCTGTCTCGGTGTCCCTGCCCTGTCCCTGCCCCGGTGTCCCTGTCCCTGCCCCGGCTGTCCCTGTCCCGGCTGTCCCTGTCCCTGCCCCGGCTGTCCCTGCCCGGGATCCCCGCCCGGGGTGTCCCTGCCCTGGCTGTCCCTGTCCCCGTGTCCCTGCCCTGTCCCAGCCCCGGTGCCCTTGTCCCTGCCCCGGCTGTCCCTGCCCTGGCTGTCCCTGCTCCGGTGTCCCTGCCCCGCAGTCCCTGTCCCTGTGTCCCTGCCCTGGTGTCCCTGTCCCTGTCCCTGTGTCCCTGCTCCGGTGTCCCTGTTCCTGTTCCCGCCCCGGCTGTCCCTGTCCCTGTGTCCCTGCCCTGGTGTCCCTGCCCCGCTGTCCCTGTCCCTGCCCCGGTGTCCCTGTCCCTGTGTCCCTGCCCTGGTGTCCCTGTCGCTGTCCCTGTCCCTGCCCCGGCCCGGCTCCGGCGGTTCCAGCCCCGCCCGCATCCCCTCCGCATCCCAAGTGCCCTGGGTGGGAAGGGATCCATCCATCTCCCGCAGTAAGAGCAGGGAGCAGCCCCAGCGCAGGGCTTTGTGCTGAGAGCTGGGAGCAGGCGAGGAGGAGCTGCGCTCTAAAATGCTGGGAAAAAGCGAAATGCACGGCTCGGTGCAAGGTGTGATGTGCTGCGTGTCTCCAGGCTTCCCTCCTCTCAACCTCCCTGCTTTGTCAGGCTCAACTTTGGGAAAAAATAATGCTGTGTTTAGGAAAAGGATAAAATGTAGCAGCAAAACCCTATTCCTCTGGCGTTTCTTATTTTAAAGATTGTACAAAGAAGCTTAAAATGCTGGAATATTTAAACAATATATTTAATTTCGGGAGCATCAAATATATTCTTAAACCAGCAGTGTCTTCCACATCAGATGGTGAGCCTTCAGTCAAGTAGTTTAATCATTGCAATTCCAGCTCCCCCTAAAATCAGTTTTGCTGCCAATGGCTTAAAATAACAGCATGGAAACAAAAATATATCCTATAAACAAAAATATATCCTACCATCAAGCCCTCATTCTGCTGTGTTTATGCTGTGCATGCAGTGGGACAGCAGATAACAACGTAAGGCATCATTTCAAATTTGGAAATATTCTTTTCCTGGATGGCATAAGGAAAAAAAAAATAGAGTTCAAGTGGCTTTTATAGCAGAGTAATGGAATAAAGTGGAGTTGAAGAGGGTGTGTTTGTGTGCACGACAGGGCTGATGCTCCTATATGCATCTTTATGTATTATGGATTCCGTTTTCTCACATTTTTCTCAGTGGACAGATATTGTGCTGTGGCTCTCAGAATACCTGAGAAAAACATTCCAACAAATTGCATTCCTTGTCTATACAGATCCTATAAGGAGCGCAAAATAGGCAAGGAGAGTCTTCATCAGAGAAAGCCTTTTTTGATTCCTCCTTCCCCCCCCCAGTCTTCTGTAACAACATAAAAGATACTGTTATGACAAGTACTCTGGTAGTTCATTCTTTCATTTATAATTTAACCACAGCCTATATAACCTAATCAGAAAAATGTGGAGCATGATTAGTACAACAATCGAATGCAGTTGGGCTCCTTGAACAACTCAAAGAACAATACAAAAGAAAGGGAAAAAAAAAAAAAGAGAGAGAAAGAAAAAGAGAAAAAAAAAAATCAAGGCAAACCATCGCAGGCATATCAGAAAATATGTGGTATTTCTTTAATATTTCATTTTAAACTACCTAATTGTGTTTTTAAGCTTCGGTTCCTGTAATTTTGCAAGATGAGGCATTCCAGTGAGAAAACATATGGTAAGGGATTTTTAAACCACATAGCTAGAGTGCATCATAGACTTATCTGCTGCTTTAGTGTCACAAAAATCCACCACTGAATTTATCCAGTCACCCATTAAAGAAAGAAAAGAATTAAAGGAAAAGGAGTTTAAAAATCCCCAAATGCTCCAAAAAAGCCCCAAAAACACCCTACTGGAAAGTGCCATCGGGTTCAAGGCAGGAGCTAGGTGGATCTGTGAGACTTCCCACGGCAGGAAAAGTGACAATTAGCCGGATATTTTGGGATCCTGCTAGCAAATATTGCACGCGGCGGTGACAAACTGTCACGAGCAACAACTTGTGCCGGCGCCTCGGCTAAAATGAGTTTTAATGAACCTCGTGCCTGGGATCCAGGAGAACTTCCCATCCTGGCCCTTCCCAGAGCTTTTCCCAAGCGGTGAAATCCAAGGGAGGCTTTAGTGGGAGAGGGCAAGGAGACATTTTCCAGGAGAGACACTGAATCAGCACTTTCCGTGGCACTTTCCGGGGGGACGTCAAGGCGTGAGGGTGACAAAGTTTGACATTTGCGTGTGGCAGGGAGAGCTGGGGACCCTGAGGATGGTCCACTCCCAGGGACACGCAGCCAGGCTGGCTGGAGGGTGCTGCTCCCACCCAGCTGCCTCTCCCGAATCCTTGGGCTGCCTGGGGAGGGAAGGGTTTCCTTGCCGAGCCGGAGGTAAGAGGAGGACACAGCCAGGCTGGGCTGTGGGGGAATTTCAGGCAACGTCTGGAACAATGTCAGTGCCGTGAACGCCGAAGGAAATCACAATGCCTTGGCACTGACATCAAGCCCTGGGGTTCTGCGGGAAGCGCGGCTGAAAGGAACTTTGGGAGGCCTCTGGTTAACTCTTGGTGCCAAGGAAGGCTGTGCCACCCACCCCTGGGCCAGGCTGGGTGAAGGCTTTGGGATCAGGGGACAAAGCTCCAGCTCCCAGTTATCTGTGCAAAAACACTGCACCACGAATCATCCCTGGGAAAGCTTTTCCTCATGTCCATGGGAAGTCACGAGAGTCTCTGCGTGTGCATCCACACAGGCTCTGCCTCCTCACCCTGTTATTAGCTAAAATTCACCTGGACTCGGTCTCTCCTGGCTTTTTTTTTTTTTTTTTTTTACTGCTTATCCTGCTTTTAAAAGACAAACTCTTAACCCCGTGCACTTAAGGGATTCCCCCAAGGTTGTCTGCCTTTTCCCACCGGGAATTTCTAAGTGTAAGGACCCAGAAAAGCGTAAGGTGTTAATCTTGATAATTAGTGCACAAAACCAATTAGAGGGCCAAAAAACCTTAAGGCACAGAAAGTGATTTTTTTGTTTATTTGCTTACCTTATTAAGTTAAATATCTGTCTGAATTAATCACTAATGAACGTGAAGAAGGCTCAATAGCACCGGCTTAATGAACAGCAGTGTCAGATGCATTTTACAGGGCACCAAATCACTGGGCAGAGGGAGCCAAGTGGCTCCTCAAAAATCACTTTTCTGCCCAATTTTCTGTTTGCAAAGCAGTAAATTATTTGCGTTTATTGTGCTGATTTAAGCACTTAAATTCTATGAATGGAGCACAGATTTTAAAAACGTGGAATCATTGCACAACCCTGCTGCTGGAAATTCACGTTGTTTTCCCTTAAAGGCTGCCCACCCCCAAAAAAATTTCTTCTACAATTTGTGCAACACCCCCTTATTAGATTAAACATATTTTTTTCTATACTTTATGATTTTCCAGACTTTCAGTACTGCAGGAATTAAACTGTGCATGCTACCAGCAGTGCCCTTCATACTTGCCTGGTGATTTGAGCAAAGTTGGGGTGTTTTCCTGATCAAACTGCTCTATATTTCCCCCAAACAATGACATTTTCCCCTCTTTTTCCATCTATTATTCACACGGTAAACATCTGCATTGTAAACGTCAGATGTATTAATTGCCATGTCCCCAGCTCCGGGCACGGAGCGAATGTGCTCAACATCCCTCCTAAAAAATATTTCCCATTTTTCTATTAATATCTCCACATGCCTCTCCCTTTATTTCCGAGCAGGCACGGAGGTTTTGCAGCTCTTACGCTGGGTTGGGTTTTTTTTTTCCCCTTGCTTTGGAAAGCCTTCCTGAAATCTTTTCCTGCTGCAGATTTTTGGCTGCACGGACACACAGGAGGAAGGTGAGCTGATTCCTCAGCCCTGCGTTAGAGCCACATAATGGAATAGGACGCAAGGGAAAAGCCTCATAGCAGAGCAGCAGAAAAAGTGGGAATCCAGAGCTTTCTAGGATCTCCTGAAAGGTGATTTTAAATTTTTTTTTTTTTTTTTTTTTTTTTTAATTGCAACCCATGGAACGATGGATGTTTTGCAGCAAAATATACCCAAATATTTGCAGGAGAAGAACTTTGCTCATTATTTCAGCGCTGAGCTGCTTTGTGAGATCTACGAGTGAGCTCACACACAGCCCCTGGTGTGGCTACTCACAGCTCCTTACTCGGTGTGTAAGTCCTTCCCTACCTCGCCTTAATAAAATAAACACTAATAACCCTTTGGAAGAAATGTGGGAGCATTTAAAGGGGGAGAAACTGCAAACCGCATCCCGCAGGTTTAACCATTTCAGCGATTTGGGCTAAACGCTCTTCAAGCAGCAGTAATGGGGAAAGTACCCCCGCTATTCACAGGAGATGCTCCAGGAGTAAACACCACCCTGCCTGCGAGCAGCTCATTAAGGGCATCGGCCGCAACCCAGAGAATCCCGAGTCAAAATAATCGTGCCGCTGGAATGGCTGGGAGTGCGCAGCCCAGGATGGGACGGAGCGGTGCTGGGATCAGAGCAGCCCAGCTCCTGCATCTCCAAACTCCTCTGCTCTTTGTTACTTAATGCGATGCAGGAGATCAAAGATCCGCACAGGCTGTGCCGGGGTGTTGCTGCAGTCCCTGTCACACCGGGATTTTTTCTCTTTTTTTTTTTTTTCTTTTTTTTTTTTCTCCCCCCCCCTTTTTTTTTTTTTTTTTTTTTTTTTTTTTTTTGGGGGGGGGGGCTATTTTTTTAGCCATTTTTTCTTGGCCTTTCTGGGGGACGCCTTTTCTGGGGTTTTGGTTTTTTAATTTTTGGTTTTGTTTTTTGGGGTTTTTGCTATTTTTTCCCCAGTTCTGCTTTTTCCCCCCTCTTCTTCCTTTCTTTTTCCTATTTTTTCTCCCTTGTTTTCCTTTCCTTTTTTAGCCTTTTTTTCCTTTTCCCCCCTTTTCTTTTCTGTTTTATTTTTTTCCTTTCCTTTTTTTAACCTTTTCTCACTTTCCCCTGTTTTATTATTTTTTTTTTTTTTACATTTGCCTCCTTTCCCCCTTCCCCCCCCTTCTTTCGCTTTTTATCCTTTTCCCTTTTTTTTTGTATTTGTTGTTTTGACTCTTTCCTCCACTCTTTTTTTCCCCGCACTCCCCTTTTTTAATTATTATTAATAAGATTATTTACCTCTTTCTCCTTTCCATCTCCCCCATTCCCCCTTTTTTTCAAATTTCCCATTTTCCCTGCATTTTCCCCGTAATCCACTTCCCCCCCACCTTCTCCTACCAACCAAACCACCCCAAAAAAAGGCGGAAAATTTAACAAAACCACTCCGAACCCCTCTCTGTGTTCTCACAGCACCCCGAGTGCGATTCCCGAGGCTCTGTCCCACCTCGGAGCCTTTTCCCCTTCCCCAAAATCCGCGCTCCGAGCGCCGCGCGTTGCGCCCGCGGCCACGGGGCGGCGCTGTGGCTCCGCCCGGAGCGGTGCGGGTGCCGCGCGTGGAGCGGGCAGCGAAAAGAGGGAAAAGAGGGGAAAAAAAGAGGGAAAAGAGGGAAAAGAGGGAGAGGAGGAGGAGGAGGGAGCCGCGCTTTACAAGTTCCTGAATTTTATGGCTGCGCTGCAGCAGCGGAATGTCCACTCAATCTGTTGAGAAGTTACACAGCAAACATGCGCCGGGCATATTAAACGCGGGCTGGAACGGCGCAGTGAATATTTATTAGCGAAAATATAGGTTCTCAAAAACAGAAATAAAACAGGGTAATGGATGAAGGGGAGAATAGATTTAACACTGAAATAAATATCAAAGGTGCAAAGAAAAGGCAAAATATAGTGTTCAAACAAAGCTGCGAATTGGGCCCAGATTTAATGCGTCCCCCGGGATGAAAAGGTTGGACAGACTGTTGGAATTGAGATACTACTTTTAGTACACAGCCCCTGTAATGCTGTCAGCTTTATTTCCTTTGACAAATGTGAAATAAAATTTGTCAAAGTTAGGGCTTGGTAAGTTTGCTATTGAAAATTCAATTGGTAATAACTAGTAGAGCCTGGCACTCAGGACATTTTTAAAGGAAAGGAATGTTTAAGATGCTGGGAGGGAGGGGGAAAAAAGTGTATTACAGATTGCA